>JBBPDA010130281.1:0-23513 GCA_037974385.1 Arnoldichthys spilopterus | reverse complement strand
GTGATGGGTTAAATGCAGAGGTTGCATTTCGTTGTGGTGCTTGAGTGTGTTCACAATGACAAATAGTCACTTTCACCGGTTCCTCTCCTCCGAACACAAGTGTGCATCGATATTTTAAAAGCCCGTCTTTACACAGGCGGTAAAGAGCAAACCATCCACTCGTTTACAGGGCCTTCCTAAACCCTGTAGGTCAGCAGGAGGGCGCGACACCGACGCCACAAAAAGAGAAAAATATTTGCAATAAACAACGCACGGTTTAGTTTAAGCCCAGGTGCTCAGGCCTGAAAGTGGGGTTCGAGCAGCGTGTCGCATTTCAGGAACACTTCATTCTGTAATGTCAGACCAGGATCACGTCTCTCTCGCCTGAGGAGGTTGGCGACGGTCAGCTAAGGTCAGGGATGGCCGCGGAGAAAGCTAGCAAACTAGAACGGACCCAGAAGACGGATTTACGAGATTTTTCGTAATTACTAAGTAACGACTACGTGAGTTTCGTGATTTCGGAGAGTCAGGAACTGAACAGAGAAGATCCAGATCCGGGCCCTCAGGGATTAAGGCCTTAGCGCAGCTCTACCTTCGCATCAGAGCGTTTCTCGTACTCACATGAAGCTCGGGGGATTTGAGGCTGAGGTCTGCGAAGGCATCGCCTAGCTGCCGCTGCGTCTGCATCATCTGTGCCAGCTGATTGGCCAGCGTCTGCGCGAGCTTCACCACGTGCTCGTACTTGCGCTTGTTGTCACGGAGAACCTCGATCTGCGCCTCCAGCTCCAGGTCCACGGTACGTGAGCCGCGGCCCAGCTTCTCCGACAGGATCTGCTTAGTGCACTGCGGGAGATGGAGCACGGCACAGTTAAGACAACGTTTGCCATTCGAAGGAAAACAGCCGTCGGCATCAGGAAAAAAAGCAAAAAAAACCTCATATTTAAAGGAAAATGAGACAAAACATCTAAAAATAAGATCAGGTTTTATAATAAAACGAGTCTTCCTGCAGGAATGTGGATTCTGCACCTCTGGTAATGACCTTCACCCTTCAGACTTGGACGTTGGCTACATTTTCGGCTTTGTCGGATCCAAATATCGACACTTCATTACAAATGAAACCTTCCTCCACGTGTTGGATGTTCAGCTCCACTGTTTTAACGCAGTTTCCTTATCTGTACGTTTCCTTTGGTCAGTAACGGCTTTTTGGGGAGTCAGGCATTCCTTCATTCTCACAGTGGAAGAATGGACACAGACTCGTGTGGATTTTTTTTGGGATCTGAAGCAATCGTGAACATTTTACACGCTGTTATCTGCTGTGGGCAGTTTTGGCGGGCTGCCAGGTCTTATGTGGTCATCCCATTTTTTTAAAATTTCTGTTTTTACGTATTCTTGACCGCCCTGTTCTTATGCAAGTGTATCGTGCGTCTTATCTTTCCTTTAGCCATTTCAGGTGCACATGGGGAAAAACTGTATAAAGCAGCTGAGGTGTGTGTGTGTGTGTGTGTGTGTGTGTGTGTGTGTGTGTGTGTGTGTGTGTGTGTGCTCGTGGCTTTGATACGTGTACTATTTTCTCCTGAGGTTCAGTTCACTGACTGTTTCCTTTAGATTAATGACGGATGGCAGTTCTTCCCCAGATGTGCCAAAACGGCCCCAAACCAGAACACTCCCACCACCATGTTTCACAAACAGGATAATGTTCTTATAATGAAATGCAACGTGTCCCTCACATAAACAAACAAAAAAAACATTCAGATTTATCTGAACACTAAACATTTCCAACAGCCTTCTAGATTTCCCATGTGATTTTTAGCAAACCGCAAACGTGGAGAAAACGTTCTTTTGGAAGATTCCTGCCACGCAAACCATCATTGTTTGGGGTTTTATGATTTCAGTGGTGGACTCATGAACATAAGCCAACGTGAGGGAGGCCTTCAGTTCCTCTAGTTGAACTTTGTAGGTCAAGCACTCCTGAAGAGGTTCACAACGGTGCTGAAAAGTCTCCATTTGTACACGTTCTGTGTGACTGTGGATTGTGGAGTCCAAACCCTTTACACATGATTTTTATAACATTTTCCAGACCGATGAGCATGAAGAACTCGTTTCCTGAGGTCCTCAGAGATCTCCTTTCTTCATGCCATAACACATCCACGAACGTGCGTTTTGAAGATCAGACTCATTACGCTTTTGTTCCAGTAACTCTATAAATAACAATGCATGTGTTTACTCTCCAGAGCTAGAGCCTAGCAAGCCAATAACAATGGTGGTTCTAACTCACTTTGTAAGTGTTGATGCTCCACTTCCTGACTAGCTCCAGCTTCTCCATGGCAGGGCTCTTCATGTCATCAGCCAGGACCACCGACCTGCTCGTTTGCGGTCCCGTCATATTGTCTGCTCAAAGAAAAGTCATTAATATGCAAAAAGAGTTATATATATGTATATAAATAAATAAATAAATAAATAAATAAACAAACAAACAAACAAACTCCACCAGCTTTTGAAATTACAACGTAGTTTCATCGGGCTCCTATGTAGAGAACGTGAACTTTTACATAAAAAAAGTCATTTAAATCACTGTTGTACAACCTTGCAGCTTTAAAACGGTAACTTACTCCAATGTTTCCCAGCCATAATTCCGGAAAACCTGCTACTCCGCACCCTGTAGTTTCTCCTGCTCCCTACACACCTGATCACAACCAATCGGCTAATGAACAAGCCTCTCCTGGGCTGAGCTGTGTGCGAGTAGGGAAAAGTCTAAAGTGTGCAGGGCAAGGCTCGTCCCGGGCCAAGATTAGGAAAATAGGTTTTAAACTTAACATGTTTACCTTAAAAAATAAATAAAATATAATCTTATTTTACCAAAATGGTGCCAGTGCAAAGGGCAGCTGATGATTTCAAAAGGGAAAAATGACTATGAAACATGGAGAAAAATGGAGCTACAAGATCCGATGATGTACGTTTATATCAAATGACAGACGACATAAAGCCTATGCCTTAATGTACCTCTAGCTTAGGCATGCAGTCCCCCTGTGAGCGGTACATGGGTGAGGGCGGGGTGAAGCAATCCTCATTTAGACATGTGATGTCCCAGCATGCTCCTGGGAACCTACGGCTCGAATCGAACGTGTCTGGCACATCTGGATGCCTCTGAAGGCCTTGATTAGCTTGACTGGGTGTGTACACAGCTATGCAGTGTGGCAGAGCTCCAAAGAGCAGGCCTGAGCACACCCTGGATTTTGTCAATCTAGATAAACTTTTTTTCCAGGATGTTGAGGTCATAACAGTCATCACATTGATCTACAGGCTTTAAGCGTCCACCCTGCCCAGTTTAGCTCCTCCAGGTGTAAAAAACGCCTATAAATTAAAGGAAGTCACCAAGCTCACACTAAACTGATGTTAGATGTAGCATGAGCATCGTGTCTACAGTCGGAGTCCGTCATTAGCTGCTGCATTATGGGTCAGCAAAGTCAACAACGCATGTCAGACAGACAGACAGACAGACAGACACACAGACAGACACCAGGCAAAGCACTCTGACAAAAATCTGCATTCTCTCAGAACACAGGACAACAGTGAACCTGTAAGACGCGAGATTAGTTGTGAAAAGCGCTGAAGGGAAAAGCAAAAGCACCCAAGAAACCCAAAATGGGACAGCGGCGGCCAATCTAACCAGTGGACAGATTTAACGCGGCCCTGGGAAGAGAGGCAAAAGCAGGGAAATGCTGAGGATGGGTTTTCTTAACTCAGCGGTGGGAAACGAGTCAGCCAAGATCAAGCACATGTTTACTTTCAGAGAGGAGAGAGCAGCTACGGACTGGGGAAGAAAGAAGAAATGTCCAGAGATGCCACAAGGGGGAGCTGTTCTTGAGACAAAGGTGTGGAACTGAGGCCCTATCCACACGTAGCCGGCTATTTTTGGAAAACGTAGCCTTTTCTGTGCGTTTTGGCTTCCGTCCACATGTAAACAGCGGTTTTGGTCACTGAAAACGTCTTCCGAGGCGAAGACTCCTGATAACGGCCGTTTGCGCTTCCGTGTGGAGGAGGATACGCGACTTCGCCACCTTCTGCGTCACTGTGCGCCGTGTACGTTTTTACGTCAGCGAGGTGATTTTTTTTTTCAGACAAAACACTGCTGCGCGTAACTTTGCGATCAGGACTTTTTTTTTTATGCTCAAACACACACGTGCGGTGACTTTCCCTTCATTACGAAGGACGGAGATGGCAGCAGACTGAGCGTCAACACAGACGCCGTCGCACCCGAGCGGCCGCGGCCAACATGCTCGCCGGTTCTGGGTGAGACCCGGGCGGTGGGACAACTTCTCTCGTGTCTCTTCTCACGGAGATGTTTTCAAAACCGCGCTCGTGTGGACGAAGTTTTTTTTTTTAAAAACAAAAACAAAAACAAAAAAAAAAATCGCCGTTTTCAAAGGTACCCAGCTACGTGTGCACAGGGTCTGAGAACGGTATGATCGGAGTCGCGAAGAGCTGGAGCACCGCAAGCGCAAGATCATCAGTGCAATGTAACATCTGTCAAAACCTTCAATGAGGAAATGTGAAAGTGACTGTTTGTCATTGTGAACACACTCAAGCACCACAACGAAATGTGACATCTGCATTTAACCCATCACACGTGCACACGTGGAGCAACGGGCAGCTACCAACAGCGCCCGGGGAGCAGTGTAGTGGGACGGTACCTTCCTCAAGGGAACCTCAGTAGTGCCCTGGCCGGGACTCGAACCTGCGACCTTCAGGTCCCAAAGGCAGCGTCCTAACCACTAGGCTTCCACTGCCCAGAACACAGCGAGTTCACTCAGGTCGCTCGGCGAAGGCGGCACCAACGCATCCGCTTTCTCAGCGCAGCGTTTGACAAAAAACATAGATATCTGATCGGGACGCAATATTCAACAACTCGGATCGGGGGGCGAAAAAATATGATCGGGAGATTCCTACATGGATCCGCTTATTATACAGTGTATAATTATTTACAATGACCTTTTAAAGGCGTTAAGCGGAATGATGAGCCGTAGACCTGGAAGTTGCAGCCTAAATGGAGAAACGTGCTAACGAGGACGTTGCTAATGCTAATAAGTTTATAAACATTATATTCGCCTTTACATGAAATACTGCTGATCTCATTAACACGGCCATGTACAGCAGCAGTCCCACTCACAGGGTCAGCTTTACCTGCAGTTATAGGTCAGGCAGTATACAGCGAAACTCCTAAATCGGTGCTAGAAGGCACTCGAGGAACACGAGCCTCGTAGCGGGCTGCTCGGTTTTGCTAGTCTAGTTTTGCTAACTCTAAATGAGACATAGCCAAGAAAAAATATTTAGTGCTACATAATTCAGTTCTAGCACAAACAACCCCAATAAAGTGGAACACAGTGACATAAAGCAGCCAAATCAACACTGGGAAGATGGTTTTGCACATCATTCCTGAGGTAACTCCACTGGGCATTGAGGGTTTTTGAAGCAGATGCCATTGCAAAGAAGTGGGTGAAGTTCGAGGCCTTATGACGGCAAAGTCAGAAGCAGAATGCCCATGGCGCCGTTAGTGCAGAAGAGGCATCTCAGCAGAACACGGCTGGGTACCTTTCTCTCTCTCCACCTGACTATCGCTGGCCGCGCGAGCTAGCCGGCTAGCCGCCGCAGGACTGGGGGCTACGGTAGGCGAGGTGGGCTGGCTCTTGGACCCTGGAAACGGTAGGCGTAGAGTCAAGGCAAGCGCGATTAACGGGGAATCCCACCCAAAAAAACATGTTCAGATTTGTTGTGTTGGTCTCTTACGAGGGAAAACTGAAGCGCCGCATGTTTTTCGGGGCCGTAAATAAGAACTTTGCCAGATGTAAAATGACAGCAAATTCTTGAGTACACACGTTTTGTCAGAGGGATCAAAAAAGGTGGACTGGAAGCTGGAAGTGGGTGTTAATTTATTCCGGTTAATTATTCATTCATTCATTCATTTTTACAAAAAGATTGGCTGAAACCTAATAAAAAAATTACAAAAAAAAAAAATAAAAATACATTTTTTTCCCTCAGATTTCCTAAAATTTTATATAGAAACAGCACTAATGCAATGTTCTTTAAATTTGCTCCTTCATCAGATCACTGACCGATTAAGAAATGTATGATTTTTTTTTTTTTAGGGGGGTGGGGGTGGGGTGGTGTCCCCTGCAAGGCAGAAATACTCAAAACACAGCAAAGACAAAACCTGGGTTAGAAATGAAAACACAGCTAATAAAACGGTCATTGCGAGAACGAATTAAATGGTAAGAGGCGGCGGACGAGGTCGGCGCTGGCTGATGCGCTCGACCTACGTGCGGCAAGAGCGACGAGTGACAAAAAAGAGTGGGTGGTCGGCCATTATGCGCCAGGTTGCCAGGACTGGGGCCGGCGAATTTATACACGCGCTCGCTACAAGGGGACGCTAACAAAAGGGGACGGCGTATGAATAAAGATCGCACACGACTCGTTCGAGGAACGAGGACATGTTGCTTTTCAAATTCTAATTGCCTCCTCTTCCCGCAGCTCGCTCGTCCAGATGCAGGACGTGCAGCCAGACGCGCGAAGTGGTTCAGCCCTGAATGGACGCTTGGAAAAGAGGAAGGTGAAACCGTCTCCAGTGTCAGGCCAGAAGAAAAGAACAGTAATCTACCTTCACTGCGCTTACACCTTCAACACAGAACGATAACCCCTCACTGAATACACTGTTAAACTGAGACCCTGTCCACACGTAGCCGCTGTGTTAGAAAACGGTGATTTTCCGTTTTTTTATATATATTTTTGTCATTTAAACCCCATCCACACGAGCACAGTGTTCGTCAAACACTGTAAAAACGCTGAGAAAGCTCTTGTCGTTCTCGTGGAGGCGCGAGCTCGCTTTCAAAGTTCTCTCACCAACCGCTGTTTTGACCGGGTCCCGTCCCAAACCGGCAGTGTCTGTGTTGAAGCTCAATCTGAAGCCTGTGTAACTCATAATGGAGGGAAAGTCCCTACGCATGTGTGTTTGAGCTCATGAAACACAACCACAGTGACGTTAACGCGGTTTTGACGGAAAATCGTCCACACGTCCGCACAAAAAAAGCCCGTTTCAAAAACTCTTCACCTTGCAAGACGTCTTCAAAAATCTCCGTTTTCAGTGACCAAAAGCGCGGTTTACGTGTGGACAGACGCCAAAAGTCTAAGTGCGGACTGGGCCTGTGAAACAGTAGGTCAACGCAGACGCACGTTTACCCAACATTCATCATGTAACGAACATCGAAGCCAACAGATGACGCACCTCCGTATGGTCCCACTTCAACCACCCCCTCCGTCATCATTCCGTAGTTGTCTGGCGCACTGTGGATGTGTGATGTGATTGGTCCGTGCGACAAATCCTGAAAACACAACAACAAAGAAAAGTCGTCAAAAAGACGCGGCTCACTGCAGTCTCCTCGTCGCCGGTCTCCGTCCAAGAGCGTGCGCTGATTTCAGAGTAACGTTAATAAAAACACAGCAGGAAATCTGGTCAGTCCGTCCGTCCGTCCGTCTCTACAGTGTGAACTGCGTTTAAAAGCCATTAGACACTGAAACGGTTCATAGTTCTGTTTGTAAGGCGTTGTGTGTGTTGTAGCTGATTCTTTAGGTACTTTTATTTTGAAAGACAGACCCCCCCCCTCCCCCAATAGTTTAGTCACTTGCACTTTACTTTAAGAACAGTTGTGCAGGGAAGCAGCAGTGAGGAGCCCTGGGGGCAACAGGTGCTTTGGACTCACGAGGAGGCGGAAACTCAACAAACATTAACATTCCTCCATTTGAAGGTCGCGGTACGAACGTAAGCAACATTTTTAGATCATGTTCAGCTTAAGAAAAGCTCTTTTGTATGACGGCCTTGAGCTCAGATCTTGGGGGGGGAGATGATCAGAAGAAGCCAAAAGAAAAAAAAAGCCAAAAACTGAAGAAAAAACAAAAAAGTCGATTTCAAAAACTTTAAAAAACGGCCAAACATTTACTATTAGACTGTGAACGCCGTCCCCTCTAGTCCGCGGCCCTCGGTGCGTTAACTACAACCGCATGATGATGTGCAATGCAGCGTGAAGGCGAATACAGGCGAATACCTACGCTGCTGAGAACAGACTCCTCCACACCCACAGAGGGCGACCTTGCACGAAAACACACCATCTCCTGAACAGTGAGCCGCTAAGCTGTAGCAATGGCATGGTTTGCTATGCAACAGCGTAGACGGTGCTAGAAATCCCGCTGACCATCTGCTGCCGTGTACACATGTGGATTAAGCAAACACGACTTAACGCTTTGTACGGCCTCGTAATCCCGCAGCGGTGGGCAGCGCTTGACCATTACTACAAGGCTGACGGTCCACCGCGGCATTGTTTCTGCCTCCACATGTGTTTCTAAGGCCATCGCCAGCTCGAGCGCTGACTCTGGCTATGCTGTGTGAAGAACGCGCCACATGCGACCGTCCAGGCCGTCCACGAAGGCGGCTGAAGTAACATTCGCTGCGTGTGTAAACTGATCTGGGATCATCCTTCAACACAACGTTTCAGTGCATGACTGTCGGCTGAACTGCTCAAAGCGACAGGCCTGTGTCTGACGCGGGAGCGGGAGGCGGAAGGGCAGACGGTTGGGGGGAGGTGAGGTGGGGTGGGGGGTCAACAGCTATAGCAGGCATCCAGTCGGACGGATAAGGAGCCTTAAAATAGGGACTAATCATCCCAGCTAAGCGGCCACCATCCAGTGTTGTTCACTCCACTGCCAGCTATTCCTGCTCGAGACATTTCCGCAACATCACACACACGTCATACGCGAATAATTACATACGTCAAAAATGCTTCAGCCATTGTGGGAGGAGAAACGTGCTGTTTATTTACTCACCACGCCCACATTTCCCCTGCAGGTCTGAGGGACTGAACTTCTCTAAGCAGAAGGCCACGGCAACAAACGCAGCCTTTTGTACAATACAAGCTCAGAAGAGCAAAACCATCACACATGGAACAGCGGGCAGCTACTAGGAAGTGCAGCGTACCCCCGTAAACAAACGAAGTGCAGCGTACCCCCGTAAACAAGTGGAGTGCAGTGTACCCCCGTAAACAAGCGTGGTGCAGTGTACCCCCGTAAACAAGCGGAGTGCAGTGTACCCCCGTAAACAAGCGGAGTGCAGCGTACCCCCGTAAACAAGCGGAGTGCAGCGTACCCCCGTAAACAAGCGGAGTGCAGGGTACCCCCGTAAACAAGCGGAGTGCAGGGTACCCCCGTAAACAAGCGGAGTGCAGGGTACCCCCGTAAACAAGCCTAGTGCAGTGTACCCCCGTAAACAAGCGGAGTGCGGTGTACCCCCGTAAACAAGCGTACCCCCGTAAACAAGCGTAGTAGCAGCAATACTCGGGTGGGCTGTGGTGTTTAAACAATGCTTAATTGGTGCTAAGGGGCCTAAAGTGTGCCAAGAAAATGTCCCCCACACTACTACACCACCACCACCAGCAGCCTGAACCGTTGACACAAGGCAGGATGGATCCATGCTTTCATGTTGTTAACACCAAATTCTGACCCAACCGTCTGAACGTAGCAGCTGAAATCGAGACTCATCAGACCAGGCAACGTTTTTCCAATTCTGTGTTGTCCAATGTTGGTGAGCCTGTGCAAACTGTAGCCTCAGTTTCCTGTTCTTAGCTGCTGTAGCCCATCTGCTTCAAGGTTCGACGTGCTGCGTGTTCAGAGATGGTTCTGCAGACCTTGGTTGTATCGAGTGCTTATTTGAGACACTGTTGCTTTTCGATCATCTCGAACCAGTCTGCTCATTCTCCTCTGACCTCGGACATCAATGGGCATTTTCGTCCACACCACCGCCCACTGGATATTTTCTCTTTTTCGGGCCATTCTCTGTAAACCCTAGAGGTGTTTGTGCGTGGAAACCCCAGTGTATCAGCAGTTTCTGAAATACTCAGACCAGCCCTTCTGGCACCAACAACCATCCCATTCTGATGCTCCGATTACATTTACGCCATTTGGCGGACGCTCTTGTCCAGAGAGACTTACATGGTGCTTTTTAGTCAACAAAGAAAGACTTCCTACACCGTCTGAACTTCAGCAGCACAAAACTAGAAAAGAGGAGTCAAAGCACAGCTTCTTACCCGCTGAAACACTTCTTCATGACCTGTGTCTGCATCTCCATTGCTGGTGACCGAGAGTTCAGCAGCTGGGCTTCTGTGGACCTCTTCTGCCATAGCCACCTACACACACACACACACACACACACACACACACCTTTTTTAGGAGGCTGGTATTCAATTCAGTCCACCTCACGACCTGCGCATTCCATCATCTTACATAAACATGGGTTCACAGGACAAAACCACACACAACTGGGTTTGACCAGTCATTAAGCCCCATTTTACACACGTAACACACACGCACAAGCACACACACACGCATAACGCGCACACACACCACATGCACACACACGGTCTTTGATGAGACTAATATTTAAATCTGAACAACAGAGAAATTTCCATAATAAAAAACGGGGCCTGTTACTCTCGCAAACGTACAGAAACACACCATGGAAACCACAAACCACCACTTGTTTCCATGGCAATGTCTTCACCGGAAAGCCCCCGAAGAGTAGCCCGGTGGTCACGGAGAGCCGAAAACACTCCACTCCCGTCAAACTCCTCTGCTCTGCCTCAGACTCTCCAAGATCAGATTCTGGAAAAGAGTCCGTGTGGTTTCCATCGCGGACACGGAAACCTCGAGTATCCGTCGATACGGAGACGCAATTTTCTCTTCAGGCCGTTTTTAACTAACGCACGGCTCTCGCACCAGTGTTTTCCTATCCCACTGCCCTGCACATCCTACTGCTCGAGTGTACTGGGAGCAGGAAAGTCCAGGACAGTGGACCTCCAGGACCAGTACTGGGAAACTCGGACTTATGATGATGCTGCCTTAACAATTAGGCCCCGACGCTGGAACACACTCCCTATAGGGATCAGGGAAGTTCGCTCACGAAATACTGACAACAGGAAACTTCAAACATCACATCTCTTCGCGTAATTTGACACGACTTCACGATTTGATTTAATCTTTTTAATTATGAAGTTATGCCTTCCAAAGTGAGGAATGATACTGGTTCCATTGATGCGGATACAGAAGCCTAGAAGTACAATGACAGCGACGACATCTCCTTATTTAGCCTACAACAGTTTAGCCCCACCCCTTCACATGGGCGGTTTGTGTGATTGGTTAGAGGCTCATTTGCATACCACAGATCTGCGATGTCAGTACCGCAGAGACAGATACTGCGATGATGGTGTACAGGCGATATATTGTGCAGTTCACTTCCTCATGCGTCCGACACACCGAGAGGACGTGTTTTAACTGCTGCGTTCTCTCAATCAGACGGTGTTGATTTCCCTTCTCTGAACCGGTCAACTCATAAAATCACTGGCTTTAACAATCATAGCAATTACATTTACATTACATTATTCATTTGGCTGACACTTTTATCCAAAGCAAGTTCCAGGACAGAAGAAACAATCAAGCATTAGCGCTGCATAGATCAACACTGAAGGTGGTGCTACAAGGAAGTTCAACACATTTCTCATAGTTGTACAATAAATAACAGACGCAACTACTATAATACACACATATGCCAAGTGCTTACAATAACTACAGAGAACAACTACTACAACAAATACATACGCCAAGTGCTCAATACAGCAAATTCCCTTTATTTACCTTTTTTTTTTACATCTTTACTTTTTCATGTATAAACAACTACTTTATATACTTCAGGAATATTTATTTAAAATATATATTATTATTAGGGCTTTAATAATTATTTTAAATATTTATTATTATTATATTACTAGGAGTTTAGTAATTATTTTAAATATTTATTATTATTATTATTATTATTATTATTATTATATTACTAGGAGTTTAGTAATTATTTTAAATATTTATTACTATTATTATTATTATTATTATTATTATATTACTAGGAGTTTAGTAATTTTTAATATTTATTATTATTAGAGGTTTAATAATTATAATTTAAATATTTATTTTAAGACTTTCATAATTTTAAATATTTATTACCACTATTATTATTATTAGGGCTTTAATATTATTTTAAATATTTATTATTACTATTACTATTATTATGAGTTTAATAATTGTTTTAAATATTTATTATTATTAGGGCTTTACTAATTATTTTAAATATTTATTATTATTATTATTATTATTATTATTATGGGTTTAATAAATAAATATTTATTTATTATTAAATATATATTAAATAAATATTTATTACTATTAGTTTAATAATTATTCAAAATATTTATTATTATTATTATTATTATGGGTTTAAGAAATAAATATTTATTTATTATTAAATATATATTATTAAATAAATATTTATTACTATTAGTTTAATAATTATTCAAAATATTTATTATTATTATTATTATTAGGGGTTTAATAAGTATTTTAAATATTTCTTATTCCAAGGGATTTAATAACAATAATAATCAAAATCATGCAGAGCTTGAGAGCTGACACCTGGCACATTACATTTACAAAAAAACATACATAAGACCTTTTTTGGCAAAATCAATTTTAAGTGCGAAAAAAAAAAATTAAGCAAATGACCACATTCAAAATCGCAATCGAAATACTGGTTTAAAAAATATTCAACAAATCAATCCAACGTTACGTCTAAGCGTAAGGGTGTTAATCAGGACTTTGGCAGCTTTTAGGTAGTAATATGAGACGATCTGTTCTTAATCACAAACAGGCCTTTAGGCTCATCCTGGAGGAAAATACAGCTGCCCTCCTCACAGCCCAACGCAGCGCAGCTTTATACCCTTCTAGTCCATGACCTTGGGCTCGCAAGCAACTGCTCAAGCGTCTCAGTGCCAGTTCTCTATGGTGATTACACAAGCTGTGTGTACACAATCAAACCCTGCCATCAGCACTGGGTGCACGATAATAGCTGGACCCACTCCTCATAGGTGGCTTCTGAACATGCATCACGTATGTGTATAGTGGATCATTCTAGATCACGGTCACTTGACCATGGCACACCTGCAAAACCCAGCACGATGAACAGCACTGCTACCAGATTGTCTCAGATAAGATTAGCTGGTTTAAACAGTAACGAAACGGACGTCCACCTTCACTTTGGCACACTGCAGTACTGCTGTACCACGCTTACTGGATCAGCCTGCCTCAGAGCTTCTGGCCCTTGACTCCATAAAGGGCCACACTAAAGTCATCTTGCTTAATCTTTAACACCCGGGGGTCGGGATGGGCAGCCTGACCTAGAAAAGGTGATAACGAACAATACACAACAGCAATAAACCCTCAGAGGAGGCCTAGTGGTGGACATTGCCCTTGTGAACTGAAGGTCGCAGGTTCAAGTCCCAGTCTGGGCACCACTGAGGTTCCCTTGAGCAAGGTACCGTCCCACTACACTGCTCCCAGGGTGCTGTTGATCGCTGCCCACTGCTCCATGTGTCCATTTTCTAAATCGCTTCTTCCGTCTCCGGGTCACGGGGAAGCTGGAGCCAATCCCAGCTGACTGCGGGCCTAGGGCGGGGTTCACCCAGGACAGGAGGCTCCACCCATCGCAGGGCAACACACAGACAGAAAACCATTCATACACACACTCACACCTACGAACAATTTAGAGCATCCAATCAACCTACTGCAGCCTTTGGACTGTGGGAGGAAACAGGAGAAACCGGAGGAAACACACGCCAACACGGGGAGAGCTCACACACTCCACACAGAAAGGCCCCCGTGGCCGACCCGGGGAACGAACCCAGGACCTTCTCGCTGTGAGGCGACAGCACTAACCACTGCACCACAGTGGAAAGCACTGGAACAGTGAGCGGTGCAGCGCTGCTGACGAAGACCCTGTAAAGCTCTGAAGTCTTTGGCGTCACCTCGTCAAACTAGAAAGTGAAAACGCGAAAAGCCCCCAGCTTCATGAACAGCACCAGGCTGGTGATCAGACTGGAGCACACCTGCCTCCTGAGTCACCTTCGCTCCCCCTGAACTCATTTCACCGCTTCACAGTCAAACCAGATGAGTGTGACCCGTAATAAACACCTCACCTACACCACGGAACAGCTGCTGGTGTGCAGCGGCGATCCAACAGGGGGAGACCGCGACAGTGGGTTGGGTAAGGAGATGGAGCAGTGCAAGCGTGGCGTCAGAGAGAAGGTGTGCCAGGTGGCTAAGAGGACTACTAATAGCACACTAACGACTTTGTGGAGGAGCGAAGGAAAAAGCCGCTGACGCTGAAGAATGAGGGAACTTGGCATCGGTGCAGACGCCCGGTCACAAGACAAGACACAGCCCAAAGGTACAGAGCCCAGCATCTAAATTTATCTGCCATCTCCACCTCCATGCAAATGCAGCCTGACAGCCTGAACAGGCAACGCCACAGTCCCAGGCAGCATACAGCTGTGGCAGGTAACAGGAGAGACAAAAACAAAAAAGAAGAGATCTATCCAACTCCAGAAAATAATTCATCCTTCAGGATCACAGTTCATCATTCACAAACAATAATCATAATTATTATTATTATAAAAATGATAAATAAATAGCAATAAATAAATAATAATAATAATAATAATAAAACAGCAGCAATAATAATAATATTAATCATAAAAAATAAATAATAACAACAAATAAATAATAATAAATCATAAATAACCAACAGCAATAATAATAATATCAAATTATAAAAATAATCATAAATAAATAGATAATTATAGATAATATAATGATAAATACAATTTATTTTATCACCTATTACAAGAAATGCAGCTCAAAGTGATTAACAGTGAAGATATTACAAAATTAAACAAGAAAAATAAACAACAGATCAATAAACCATAAAATTAATAAACATAAAACTGGTAAATAAAAGATTCTCAAAGTAAGTAGTAGTAAAAGTGAAGCAGTGAAGCAAAGCATCAATTAGAGCCAAAGCAAAAAATAATCATAATCATCATAACAACAACAACAACAAAATAGAAATAAGAGTTAATAAATAAAGGAATAAATTCAGCTTGGCGAAACACTCCGTGAGTGACCGTCCCTGACCTCTACAGGGAGTGCGCTCCTGAGCTTTGGGGTGTAGTTGATAAAGGCTGCAGCCCTGAATGTTTTTCACCTTTTCATTAGAGCAGCTGATGATCAAAGGCAGGTAGTTAAGAAGGCAGTGGGCGACGAAGCTCGGCCCTTTAGCCCATTTAGGGGTCTGTCGAAAAGGAGGAGGAGCTTAAATCAATGCTGAGAGTAAGAGGAAGCCAGTGCAGAGCAGCTGAAACTGGGCTGATGTGCTCTGGCCTCTTCGTTCCGGCTGAGAGCCGAGCTGCGAGGTCCGAGTGAGCTGAGGTCACTCTGTGCTTTTCTTAGGGAGGCCAGTGATGAGTGAATGACCGTGACCAGGTCTGCTTGAGCTAAAGGCACGGACCAGTTTTCCGGCACATTCCGAGTCAAAAATGGTCGAAATTTTGCTGCGTTTCTGAGGTGGAAAAGGACGTAAACGTGTAAAATATTTCATGTTTACTTTCCTTTCGGTGTTGTCACAAATCTTTTCGCCACGGAAACACTGCGGCATCGTAACCACAATTCGACAGCTAGTATGCAAAACAAAGTGCGTGGTTGTGTGGTCGTCTGGACGGCCCCGAGGTCTGTATTTCCAGGTCGGGCCGGCTCACGTGTCTGACAGGTGAAAGCAGCGCGGTATCCAGTGTCGCACCACATGAATCTTTTACGGGCACCTAATGCCTTCACGGCAGGAGGTCAGTCTCGCTAACCGGGCAGCGGAATCTCGCTGGCGGCGTGTCAAAGAGGTTCGGAACCTCACTGACCGCGACCGAGAGGCTCCTCGCGCTTTTCAGAACCTGTTCGCAGGCCGGAGCCATGAACTGGCCTTACTGAACGCCCACAGCAGTGCAGACCAGTAGGCTAGTTAGCGAGCAGCGCTGGATGGCTGAGCGCAGTGGTGTAACTCCAACAAACCCCTGGAGTTCAGTTGCTTGGATACGCACGAGGGAAGGGAGAGGGGAGAGACGCGGAGGCAATCCGATCGGCCAGGCTGAAGCGAGGGCCATTGTCTTCTCTCCGAACTGCTGAGCAAAAGCGCACGAGCGCCAACGTTACACCGCCATAATACTGCGGAGCCTCGACGTTTCAGAGCGAACAGATCGACAGTAACGTCTCCCGGACCCGTAGGACTGCGTGTAGAGAGCAGTGCTTGGGGACAGTACCTCAGGTTCCTCAGTGCTGCTTGTACCGGGCTGGGATTTGAACCGACGACCTTCAGGCCACAGGGGCAACTCCCTAACTGTTACATCACCACTGCCCCGGTGCGAGTTGAGGCGTCTCTCAATGTACGTCCGCTCCCCCATCTGTACAGTCCACATATGGAGACTAGCCTTTAAAAACGGCCCATTTACAAATCAGATATTTTGTGAGGTCACAAAACCAACACGCTTCCATACGTCTTATTTGGCCCTACAACATCCTAGCCCCGCCCCTTCACGCAGACCTTCTAAGATGTTGGGTGATCGGTTATTTACATGCTGCCGCCTCCTGCGAGGTCGGTTCTGCAGAGACCAGTGACGACGTACAGATGACCGACTGTGCAGGCAGATTTACAGCAGACGTCAGTCAGGGCTCCACGATACGGACAAAGTATCAGTATTGCGGTTATACCGCTACATATTGCGACACAACGTACATTAACTCCCCCATCCATACAGTGCTCATACAGAAACTAGGCCATAAACATCATAAAACCAGAACATTTGTACACATCGCTGAGACGGACAGCGCGATAATGATGTGCAGACGGGAAAAACAAATTAAATTTAAAAAAAAATTTAAATCACAATTACACTGCGATCAAACATCGGTTTTAAAAAAATCACAATTACATGTTTTTCCAACATCGTACAGACTTAATGTCAATGGACAGCTGCTTTAGATGATGTTGAAATCCAGAGAGCACTCCCCTAAATCCCAACACGCACTGCGCTATTGCTTTACACACACACACAAAAACACACACAAAAAAACCACACAAAAACACACATACACACACAAAAAAAAAAAAAAAAAAAAAAACACAAAAAAACAACCCACACACGTTGCTTCACAGATTATTCACAACTGCAAATCTAAAGAACACTCTGCTTGCCATGACTAAGGAACAGACTCAGGTTTTTGAGTTGAGGCCATTAACTCGAGCACAAATCAGTTTTACTGGAGCACACGCGGTCGCGGACGTGAGCAGTAGTGTCAGGACTTCGTCAGATAAACACTAAGGGCAATTACCGGTGATAAATCTCGTCTTAAAGGTTACTGGAAATGTGCTGAACTTGCTACATCCGTATGCGTAGCGCCCTGTGCCAAAAACAGAGTGTCCTATAGAGCATGAAACCGGTGCGCGAGTGCCCTATAGTGCATGAAACCGGTGCGCGAGTGCCCTATAGTGCATGAAACCGGTGCGCGAGTGCCCTATAGAGCATGAATCCGGTGCGCGAGTGCCCTATAGTGCATGGAACCAGTGCGCGAGTGCCCTATAGAGCATGCGAGGCTGCTCTCCTTGCGTGAGTACATGGTAGCTGTTGTCAAGAGCTGCAATGGTGTAACACTGAAACTGCAGCATGAGGCCTTGGATAACGATGAGGATAAACGGCAGAGGCATTGACCAAGACACACAGTGAGGCTCTTACACACAAAACAAGCACATACACGTCAGGCCATTACTCTCCATCATATCTGGAACACGCAGGAGAACGCAGCTGTTGAAAACTGCACACGCTGTAGCACTGAAGAAGCAGGAAGACACAAAGGCCCAACACCCCACCACCAGCAAGCACATTTGGAAAAACCCACCAGAAACAAAAGGGTTGCAGGGAGATTAGAGCTGAACACCTGAGATTTGCCCCAACAATCGAAGGTTCACCAAGCAGGAATATCAGGAACGGGTGGACGCCTCCGTTCACTGGGGGAATCGTCCGAGAGGCGCCGTTTAGCATGACCGTGTTGCGGTACGGCCGCCGCACACGACTACATGGAATCCAGTCACCAGAGACTTCCACAGCCAACGGACAGCAGGGGCCGAAGCGAAGCCCTGTTCGATTGGGCGTCGGGAGGCGAGTTGCTCGGGCGGCGCTGCGTGGGAAATGCTGAACGAAAGGTCGAAGCAAAGAAAGCTTCCTGCCTGAAACCGTACACCCTTAAAAAGGAGGCTTTGTTGTGAGCCACGCCTGGTTCTCTTAAGAACCCTTCGACGAATTAGGTCAACGTGCCAATGGGAAGATCGTCTGTAGACGTTTTCAGCAGGACCAATCAGGAACCGTCCTTTTTAAGAGTGCAACAGCGCGGACCAGGCAGAGCAGAGGCTGCAGAAAGGCTGCGGCGGCCGGCGACGTCACCTTCACTTGGCTCTGGGCAGGCACCGCGTACTTTGAAGGCCCAGAGCTAGCGGAGCTGGAATTAGCCTCATCCCGAGTGTCCGTACGAACCGCGTCGTCGTCGCTCTGGGCCTGCTCGGCCTCCTCCGCAGCGTCCTCATCATTACCAGCGTGGTCACGGGTTCCAGCTTCGGTACGGTCACTTATATCGATCTCGGTCATGTGTGCGTCATCGGAGACGCTGCACGGGACGTCCTCCTCCGGGTCTGGGAGCTTCTCCTGCGGGACATTCTGCCGCGACTCAAAACTAGCCTCTGACATTCCTGAAAGCAAACGCAGACACAGTAAGCGGCTGTACTTCATCCCTGCGCTCGCGTCGCTGATCTGGGATCTGACAAGACGTTTCTCCTTTTGTGGCAGGGGTTCGATTAGGCCACTGGGGCCTTGGGCAACAGGACGGCCTCCGAGCGCAGGTCTTGTACAAGCGCTAAGGGCGAACAGCTTGGCAAACTCGGCGCGTTTTTCCCGCCAATGAGAAAGGAGTCTTTTCAAGAGCGTTACTGCATCACCCTTCCCAGAGGCGGCGTCCAGCACAAAGCCCTACACAGAGCTGCTGAGCATCACGTGGCTCAGAGGACATCGAGGTCCGGGGAAAAAATGTTCAAAAACACATCGTTTCCAGCTACTTCAGGACACACCAGCGACTGATATTCGCCAGGCACATACCCTTAAGAGTTCAAGCAGATTCAAGCTTTTTGGGTAAAATTAATTTTATATATATATATTTTTAAATATTTGCATTCTCATCTTTTATTTATTTACATTTATTCAACAATTTTCTAAAAAAAATGTATACATCACTACATACTGCCACATTTGACATATTTCCTGTATTTCTAAGCAGCTTAATTTACTTATTTTTGTTCCTTGTTTTTCATTTGATTTATTTACATTTTTTTATGTTTGAATTTTTTTTAATAATTAACACATTAACTCTCCTTTTGTTCTAATTTTTTTTCTAAAAAATGTTTTATATACTTTACTACATTTGACATATTTTCTGTATTTCTAAGAAGCTCATTTGTTTTTTTTAAGTCTTATTTTATTATTAAATCTTTATACAGTTTGAGATTCTCATTTAAAAACACTACACACACAAACATGTGCTGCTTGTATGTGTTTTTGCTGGTTGTTTTTCCTCTCTTGGTGGCGCGTACGTAGCGTTTTTAAACCCAAATAGCTCAGCTGAGAGCGTTAGACTGAGGATCTAATGGTCCCTGGTTCGATCCCGGGATTCTGCAGCATGCCACTCCTTTCTGCAAACCTCCCCCATTGTGGGACTAGTAAAGGTTCATCTTATCATAAACGTATGAGAGGTTAAATATGAATGAAGTTCATTATTGTTTCTGACTTTTGTAAACGGTCACTTTAGTGACGAACAGCGTACGTCCGGTGACCAAGAATCTGCGCTACAGCAACGTTTACTGCAGGAAAAACATATGTAACCCGTTTTCCATCGAATCCAAAAAGACTGAATGATCACTTTATGGCAGGTTACATCTCCACGGAAACGTACTGAAGCCTTTGGCCCAACACCAGTAAAACCTGTGGGACAGGCAGACCTAGAGGTGCAGCAAATTTGGCGATTTAACATTTTGACAGCTCGCTTACAGCTCGCGAGGGCTGCACCATGTAGGCAAATAACCATATTTCACTAATCCTGCTACTTCCTTCTGTTATCCAGTACGATCAGCCAAACGTGAGTGAGCGCTCGTGCGACTAGTGTGCATTACTTTCACAGTTCTGCTACGAAGTTAGTGGGACACACGAGATACAGGCAGAACACTGATTCGCCTGCGTGGCCTTTTGTGGCATCAACCAATCCTGGCGTGGGACAGATGGTTGCTAACGTGGACAGTATTCCTGGACAGGGAGGAAGTTCACTTTTGGGAAGTTGTGACCTAATGGATAGAGAAGTGGGTTTGTGACCGAAGGGTCGCTGTTCCAATTCCCAGAACAAGCAAGCGCCCTTGAACAAGGTCCCCAACCACCTCCGGTGCTCACTGCCTCAGATGTGTAAAATGCAGACGTTACATTTCACTACATGTACCTGTATAACTGTGTTAACTGAACAAAAATAGACGACTGATAACTCAAAGCAAGACTTTATTTTTCTAACCCTGATAGACGTCGTCCCAACATCTTCATTCAAAGACGCTTTTGTATCAGCGGATACGTAGGCGAAAAATATCGACATCAGCATCGGCCTACAGATGCCATATCTGCGCATCCCTAGACATCAGTACACCACACCATTACCGAACCGTATTGCTGCTTTTGATGGCATCTGGGAACTCAAATTTTACAAGCGCCCACGAGGAAAAACCAGAGCAAACCTGCCCTCAAGTTGGATGTCTGACTCCACATTTTAGGTCACCTCCAAGACGGCTGTGTACATGGTAAACAGCAGGTAGTGACCAGTTACTGTGTCCACTGCTCTGAGATACAGCTTCAAAAAAAACACCTTCCATCAAATGATTGTGTTTCTGATTAAGAGTTTAACCATCCTTTATTCTGTACTTTTGTTGTGTTGACACTTTTTGTGTCCTACGCCGCGCTATGGCCCGCCTACGCCGCTCTACACTACTCAGAGATGGAAATGAGAAAACTAAGGGCAAATAGACATTATTCTTCAAAAACATCAGTGAAGAAGAAGAAGAAGAAGAAGAAGGAGGAGGAGGAGAAGAAGAAGGAGGAGGAGAAGAAGAAGGAGGAGGAGAAGAAGAAGGAGAAGAAGGAGGAGAAAAAGAAGGAGGAGGAGAAGAAGGAGAAAAGAAGAAGGGGGAAAAGAAAGAGGAGAAAAAGAAGGAGGAGAAGAAGTAGAAAGAGAAGAAGGAAGAAGGAGAAGAAGGAGGAGAAGTAGAAAGAGAAGAAGGAAGAAGGAGAAGAAAGAGAAGAAGGAAGAAGGAGAAGAAGAAAGAAGGAGAAGAAGAAGGAGAAGAAGAAGGAGGAGAAGAAGAAGGAGAAGAAGAAAGAAGGAGAAGAAGAAGGAGGAGAAGAAGAAGGAGAAGAAGAAGGAGAAGAAGAAGGAGGAGAAGAAGAAGAAGGAGAAGAAGAAGGAGGAGAAGGCAGCCCATGATTTACACTACACACTGTGGACAGCAGGGGCGTCTGTGGATCACGGGAACATCCTCAAGCTGAAACGTGATCGAGGAAAAATAAAATGAGTCACGAACCGAGTCCTTCTCGCCTGAACAGCGACGTGTGTAAGATGATCGGTCTCCACCCCCCGGGGAAACGCGACGGCGAGGAAGTTCAAAACAAACCGCCGCCATTGTGTCGCGAGCGCGCGCGCGCGGCCCCTTTAAGGAGAAACGCGGAAACGCGCCGTTAGTGAAATGCCACGAACGCGCAAACGGCGTTAAACTTTTTGTCCTTCTTCCCCAGTTTCTTTATTGCTTTTCCGACAGTTTAAGGCATCGCTGCGGCGGGTGTGTTCTCTATATAAAGCGAGAGAACGGCGACTCGCAAAAACCGCGGAAAGAAGCGGAGAAAATGGTCAAAGTGGGCGGCAAGACCCCCATCACCCGCCCAACGGCACCAAAACTCTCTTTAATTCAGTTATTCACCACCACGCTGACCTCACACCACTGTTTTTGTTGTTTAACCAAAAACGCCGCTCGGTTCGCGCTGCTTCCTGCGGGAAAAAGCGGCAGAAGTTTCGCATCGATCAGTTCATCTCACGAGTTCGCCCCGCTTTCAACTCCCCCCAGCGGCCGCGGCCAAGCCCAAACTACACTGTTCTGATTTAAAAAAAACCTTAATCTATATGGGACATGTGTCGTGAAACCCTTCCGAAGCGACCTCCCGCATCTCGGTGTTGTTTAGTGCTGTTTGAGGCGCGCGGAGCAGCCGAAGCCGCTGTTGCTACCGCTACAGAGCAACAGGCGCGCCGCTCGCCTTACCTGCGGGGGAACGAGCCTTAAAAACCCTCCTCGCTTCGTCGCCGCGCGGCGGGTGTCATTTACAGGTTACTTTCCCCTGTTTTCGGACGATGCCCCGTGTTATTCAGCGCCGCCTCCTCTCCCTTGGTTCAGTTCAGCGAGAAAATAAAAAAAAGTGTCATTTCAACCGCTCCCGGAAGAGGAGGGCAGGGTACGGCACGGGCGGTGGAAGCGCACCGCCCCCTCTAGTGGCCGAAGCGAGCACGACACACTGCGCCATTGGGTGACGGCTCATACCAACACTACTGACTAATAGATGTGACAGTGACTCGTTTGACGTCGTAAACGCACCCAGTCACACACAAACGTGCACACTAATACTACTCTCCAGTCTACTAATACTACTCTCCAGTCTACTAATACTACTCTCCAGTCTACTAATACTACTCTCCAGTCTACTAATACTCTCCAGTCTACTAATACTACTCTCCAGTCTACTAATACTACTCTCCACCCTACTAATACTACTCTCCATCATACTAATACTACTCTACAGTCTACTAATACTACTCTCCACCCTACTAATACTACTCTCCATCATACTAATACTACTCTCCACCCTACTAATACTACTCTCCATCATACTAATACTACTCTCCAGTCTACTAATACTACTCTCCATCATACTAATACTACTCTCCAGTCTACTAATACTACTCTCCAGTCTACTAATACTACTCTCCATCATACTAATACTACTCTACAGTCTACTAATAGTACTCTACAGTCTACTAATAGTACTCTACAGTCTACTAATACTACTCACCAGCATACTAATACTACTCTCCACCCTACTAATACTACTCTCCATCATACTAATACTACTCTACAGTCTACTAATACTACTCTCCACTCTACTAATACTACTCTCCAGTCTACTAATACTCTCCAGTCTACTAATACTACTCTCCAGTCTACTAATACTCTCCAGTCTACTAATACTACTCTCCACTCTACTAATACTACTCTCCAGTCTACTAATACTACTCTCCATCATACTAATAATACTCTCCAGTCTACTAATACTACTCTCCATCATACTAATACTACTCTCCACCCTACTAATACTACTCTCCATCATACTAATACTACT
>JBBPDA010130272.1:6140-23513 GCA_037974385.1 Arnoldichthys spilopterus | reverse complement strand
GAAGCTCCGCTCACATTCAGAGCACCAACCCAGTTTCTCTTCAGTGTGAATATTATGGTTGCATCTTTTAAATAATTTCATTTTCAGTTATATTATATAAGTGCCATGACAAATATTTAAACATTATATTCGAATAAGAAAAGCTAAAAGAAATGTTATACATTACAATAATTTTCTAATTGTTTCTTTTGTGTTGTCATTAACAATTACTACAATTATCACAAACATAATCTGATTGTTATAAGTATCAATAGTACAAATTATTTTAATAAAATATACTAAAATGTTTTCGTAGTATAGTATATTTAACAGTATAATAATCTTTGGAAGTTATATAAAAAACATAGTAGTGCAAGGCAATAATAAAAACGTAACTACACTATTTCTACTTGCTTTTTCTAGTTGCATTAAAACTTTACATTTAGATCCTGCCCAACCTAAGTCAGTCTGAATTCTTTTTCTACAGATCTGGGCAGCTAACTTACCTGCATGGTCTTATTTATTCTGGGTAACATATGTTGGGGTCGGCCTGAATTCAAAACTCAGGCCCAAGGTCCCTTAAACTTCAGGACTCTTTCACTCCTCACAAACTGAAATGATTTTAGATTACACATCTCTTCGCTTCTGCGTCAATCGTCACACTTCTGCGTTTAATCTCCAATCAAGGCCAGACTTTTCGGCGCTATGGGCCCTATGACGTTCACAGCTGGCTGAAATGGTTCACACACACACACACACATACAGTGTTGTGGTTTGTTATGTAGTCTTTGCCTGACCGTCATTCAGGACTCTTTTTAGGCTCAGGCTCAGGGACTTCAATGCTTTGAGGCCCTGTGATCCTGACTGCTTCCTCTCTGACTTGGGATCCCAAACCCTTTTGGGGGACCCTTTCTCCAGATAAGACATCTCTCTCTCTCTCTCTCTGATAATTAAAAAAAACGTTTAAAAATATATCGGTGTCGTTCTGACCTCTCCTTGAAGACACATCGACACTCGCCAACATCACATACAACTGATAACATGGGAGACAGCCATCCAAAACAAATGTTGTCTTGAATTGTGATAATCTATCAACCTGTGCCAAATCACCTTTCCCCCATCCGTTCAGTGAGCAGAGATGGCAACTGTGTGTTAAGCTAGTATTTAGCTTAATTGACTTTGCAAGGAAGTTGAAAATAATTAGGAAAAGTGTCATTTGAGGGTGAAAAATTGACACAAGGATGACAATATAATTACAATATTTTGCCCATGATGTGACATCACTGCGATCCTTCTGCAACCAAGCCGCATGTTATGTATAGAGGGTACACATGGGATGCCATAGTAGGTGGATGTAACTACACTGACACACATTGTGTGACAGAAAGGCTAAAGGCCTCAGCATACTTCAGAAAAAAGGCAATATTCCCCTGGCTTTGGTGAACTAAATTGTCAATGTTTATGATTAGTTATTGCCAGATTGTTTGTGACTGGTTGGTGCTTGACAGCCATGATAAGTTTAAGCCGAACTATACGTAGATCTGACAAACATGGTGTGTTTAAGGAAATACAACATAAGCACTTGCATTTGTCAAGCTTTGGTCATCGAGTCAAGTGTACTTTCTACAGTACTGCATGTGGGAGTACTGGGCTTTGTCAACATCTGTGTACACCAAACAAGAATTTCTTCACAAAATTGTAAATAGTAATCTTGCTGAAAGTAATTCTGTTTAAATATTCACTTGAAGAAGAGGAAGAATAAGAAGAGGCCTTTACTGTTTACCAACGATTCCTTGTTAAGGCGTTGACCAAGGTCAGTGCCCCCATCTTCAGAACTGGAGAAAATATGTACAACAACTTGATGCCCAAAGCAAAGTTGCAGAGAGTAAGCGGGCGAACACCTTTCTTTCACCACTGCATAAAGTACACCAAGCCTTAATTTTTACTGAGTGGGAGCATTAGCATTTAGCTTGAATGCTGTGAAAGCACCCATAAATGGCAAAGAGCTGCTGTTCGATTGTATGTAAAAATAAGAGCTCTGATATTTTTTTTTACGGATGAACCAAACCTGACAGAAGCAAATTGATTGCTGCAATTTACCAAAACACCTGCTTTTAGTAGGCTAGAGGAAACTGCAAAACCTGTAAAACAAACAATTATATGCTTAAATTAAAGGCAGTTGGGCTTGATAGCAATCATTAAACCTTCCAAAGAACCAGTGGGTTTCTGACACAGAAGTGGCTTTCCTCACATAGTTTGTGTGCCTGCAGGCTTTATTTTGTGTCTTTCCTGCATGGTGTCAAAATCAGGTACATATTAATGAAAGGATAGCCAATATTTGGCACTGCTTTATCAATACAATATTGTACCGAAAAACATCACAATGCTACACTGTATCAATTAATGTCAGTTATTCAACTATTTCTGTTGTCCAAAGTTTTGTAGAATTTTCTAACATTTGTTGCAGCCCTAGAGAACACACTGGTGTCGTTGGAGATGACTCTGTTGATTAAAACTCCTTCCACAGTCTGAGCAGTAATAGGGCTTCTCTCCTGTGTGAATGCGCTGGTGCTGCTGTAGATGACCCTGATTAGTAAACCTCTTCCCACACTCTGCGCAATGATACGGCTTCTCTCCTGTGTGAATGCGCTGGTGCTGTTGGAGACTACTCTGCCGATTAAAGCTCTTTCCACAGTCTGAGCAGAGATACGGTTTCTCTCCTGTGTGAATGCGCTGGTGTTGGAGGAGAGTACTGTGTCGATTAAAACTTTTTCCACACTCTGTGCAATGGTATGGCTTCTCTCCTGTGTGAATGCGCTGGTGTCGTTGGAGAGTATTTTGATGATTAAAGCTTTTCCCACACTCTGAACAGTAATATGGTTTCTCTCCTGTGTGAATTCGCACATGTCTTTGGAGATGACTCTGCTGAGTAAACCTTTTACCACATTCGAAGCAGTAGTGCGGCTTCACTCCTGTGTGAATGAGCTGGTGACGTTGAAGAGTACCCTGCTGAGTAAAACTTCTCCCACACACTGAGCAGAGATGCATTCTCTCCATTCTTGTATTTTTCTGTATTTCTCTGTCTGATGTACAAGAGAAAAGCTAATGAGCACAGGAACTTGTTGGGGATGGCATTTTCTTTTGTTTCGTTTCTATTGATTTCAGCTGTCCTGTCTTTCTCCTCTTTGCAACATTTTCTAGAGCATGTGGAGATACTGAGATGAACTGGATACTAAAGACAAAATGACAAAGACAAAAATATTCAAAAAATCAAGCAAAATACAACAAAGTTACTTCTTAAACATAAGGTAGCAAAAGGTGATTTTTGATTCCCAGAAGAAACTTTCAGTGAAGAAGATGTGAGTGTAAAGATTGCTGTGTGAGTGTAAAGGAGGTCATCACCCCCTTAGTAAATGGGGACACAGCATGACATCTAAAAATAATAACCCCTAATGAATTCCATGTTAATGTTAACTAAAACAGCTGTACTCCCTCATCATTTTCCTCTTTATAGCTCAATTAATGTTATGCTAGATGTTAAACGTGCTAGCTAGGATTGAGAATAATTGCACTGTGAAGTACTGAAATATTATAGCAAAATGTTGTTATAAATACAGTGGTGCCAGTGTGTATATACACTTTATATACTTTTATTTTGGTACATATCTACTTTGATTATATTTTTCTTGAAGTTAACAGATGGCACAAGACCTCATTCTTCTTTAGTGACACATTAGAGCATGTATTACCATTTGTGACAGTAGAAGGAAACTATGGCAGGGCAATATATCAAATATACTACATTTATCAGTGTTGTACAACAATACAGTGCAATTATCACTCTGCTCATTTAACAGCTGTTAAAAGTTTGTGTGCAGTCACCTGGTGTGAAATATTGGTGGGATTGGGTTTCAAATAGCGCTTCAGAGGATGTATCAAAATACATACAACAGATATACAATGTATCGTGAAACACTATTTACAACTGGGTGACCTTAATTTTTAATTTTTTAAATTTAACATCAAGTACAAATAAAAAAACAAAGATTATATAAATACAAACAAAAAAATTCAAAGTATAGCTGGATTCCTCCAAGCTGTGCATCCTTTTTGGGCATGCATGCAGTGATGTCTCTATAAAATCTGAAAAGGGCTTAAAGAGAAGAAAATACTGATGTATCTTCTGTTTAAAGCCTCTTTGGATAAGTTTCATGCAGCTTCTGTCATCTCTTCCAGTATTTGAAATGCAAGCAAGATCCAGTCATGAAATCAATGCCTTAGTTTTTGGTCTAATGTATTGACTAACACACAAAAACCAATCCGTTCACTCCACAATTATTTGACTTTATCTTACTCTGTGCAGTGTTTGTACTGAGAAGTTGCTTTTGCGTATGACTAGACTGCTATATCTGACCTCTAATGAAACTTAATTAAACATTCACATAATTTGTTGCATATGTGAGTTGTATTGGGTATGTATCGGGTTGCTGGCTAAAATAATGTATGTAGACTACACTTCTACTACCTAGGAAAGGAGGGGAAAAAATATCAATTAAATTTGGTGGAAGACCACCTTCATAGCTGAGAGGAAACTAGTAACAGACACACATGTATTGACTCCAAGTTAAGCCAGACTTTATCTGTGTCGCTGTATTTACCAACATTCATTACATGCTAAATAACACTACAGGAAAAGTGTGAAGAACAGCTTTTCTAAATGTAGTTGCTGACAGTTAGCCTTATAAATGAGTAAATGATTAAACAGGACTGAAAAGGGCTCACAATTATAATCAGCACATTAGAGCAGGGGTTCTCAAATCTGGACCTTGAATCCAGATTCACTCCTGGATTTTGGAATCACCAGTAGTTACTGAACTGTTGATATAATTGACTGGCCGCCTAGAGTCACATCTACTGGTGATTACAAAATCCAGGACCGGAATCTTGAATCAAGGTCTGAATTTGAAAACCCCTGAATTAGAGAAAGGAACATTCAGAGATAATCATGATTGCCTCGGTGTCCATTACTAGCATCTCCATTGTCAGTAGACAATAATACTTTACTCGTGTGTCAATTAACTACGTACCAGAAATAGAAACTGGAAATATTAGATTTGTCAGCATAACATTGTGAGAATTAACAAAATTTGGTACGAACATACTAACAGAGGCCGAATAAAATGTATATATCATTAGGATAATTATCAAAATGTGTATCACTTTCTACATCGGAATAATGCTACTGACCAAGAAGAAACACAGACACAAAATCAACATTACTCAGCCAAAGCCAGAAGAAATACTTCATACTGCCTTTCACACATTTTCACCCTGCTGTACACAGAGAGCACATCTCCTGCTGTTTCTCTAATGCTTCCTGAAACACACAGACACGGTAAAATTAATGTCAACACTGAAGACGTGTGCGAGGCAGATCCTCACCTTTAACACCCCACTAGTATTCCAAAACACCGTGAGAGCGGAACTTCTGCTTCTGCACATCAGTGGAGAAGCACACTCGGAGAACGAGCGCCCCCACCTGTCGGTCAGTGGCCTTCACAGTGAGTTTAGCCAAACTGGCAGCGTTATTTTTAATCCCACCCGTATTGTGACAACCATGTCTATTCTGTCCTTAACACAGATCTTAGATTTTTAAGCAGAAATTTGCCTTTTTAAATGATTAACTTCCAGTGTGGTGTGCTATTTTACTATTTACTATAGTGGTTAAGAACTTGCACTTGTGATGGGGTAACAGGCACATGTCCCAGCCCAGACAAGGCACAGCTCTGCACCACTACAATACTCCCTGGGCACTGTTGATAACTACCTGCTGCTCCACATGCGGATGGATTAAATACAGAGTTCACATTTGATAGTGGTGCACTTTCCGTGATGGGGTGTGTTCACAATGACAGTCATTTTCAGCTGAATAGTACTGTCTGTATGTTAGCACTGCAGACTGAGTTTACATCTAATGGATTACCATGATGTCAGTGCATTCCCATCCACGCTGGGTTTCCACAGTAAGGGCTTAATAGCAACTGTGAAAATGCCTGTTTGAAGAGATGTATTTGTAACCTTCAGGACATGACATGAAACACTAGCTAACACCCACTTAAAACATGCCATAGGTGCAGTTCAGTTGGGTAGTGGTGGCCTAGTGGTTAGGACATTGCCCTTGGGATGTGAAGCTTGCAGGTTCATGTCCTGGTATGAGCACTACTGAAGTACCCTTAAGTAAGGTACCATCATGTGCACCTTTGTGTGTCTGCACGGCTGTGTTTTAGCATAATTTGGAGTAATTTCCTGCCACTATCACTTTAACACCAGGTCACTTGGGCAGTGGTGGCCTAGTGATTGGGATACTGCCTTTGAAACCTGAAGGTCACATGTTCGAGTCCCGGCCTGGGCACCACTGAGGTTCCCTTGAGTAAGGTACCTTCCCACTACACTGCTCCCTGGGTGCTGTTGATAGCTGCCCACTGCTCCACGTGTGCATGTGTGATGGATTAAATACAGAGGTTGCATTTTGTTGTGGTGCTTGAGTGTGTTCACAATGACAAATAGTCACTTTCTTCTCATGTATTTTGGGTTCTGAGATTTCCTTTGCTTGATGGAGGAAGGAAGGCTTAGTATGATTGCTGTGACTGACCGGGGGCCATGTTACTTATTATTTTGCAAACACTGAACTGAAAGTGATTAAAAACAATCCTTACTTTAAATACTGAAAACTGACCAACCAGCGGTCTGTCAGGTAGTACGTTTTAACCAATCCCAGCTTAGGAGGCGGGGGTTGTCGGAATACGGGATGGTCTAAAAAATAACGCCCGTAGTGTCGCCAGGTTCCTTGTGGTGGCGCTAAATGTGTAACTGTGGTTCCTCGACTCCAATAAAGAGGAGAAGACGAAGCCGCTATGAGCAGTAGTCCATGCCTCTGCGCTTTCGCTCATAAAGTGTAGTTTGAACTGCTGGAGGTAGGAAACTGATCCACTCTTCATTACTTTTCTGTTTTCTGTAACTTTTGATCGCTGGAGAGATCTTTGATTTTTGAAAAGTAGGATGTGAAGGGTTAAAACCCAGAGCAGAAGCAGCTTCATCCAGACTGGAGTGAGTGCTGTTGGCTGTTAGGCCAGAGTATTTGTTCCACAGTGTTTTCCTGTGTAGGTTTTTCTGAACAGTTTGTTTATTTCGGCTTCACGCTGTTTATAGGAGGAGACCTCCCAGTGGATCGAGGATTTGTAACTAAACTGAACAGTGATAGTGGTAGTAATGATCATGTAAAGGGCTTTAAAGTGGTGTTTGAATTCGTAGTAAACTGTATAAAGTAAAGTTGGCATGTCCTTCTGGGCAAGTCTGTATTTCTGCACTCAACATTCCATTTGTGCTACTGTTGGGTTCACTCCATTATGGACATGCTCTATGTAGAGATACTCTTTATGTGGGCAGTGGTGGCCTAGGACACTGCTATTGAGACCTGAAGGTTATTATGATACATACATTAAAAAATGAAAGATTTGTATTGAAAATATTATAAAAAGTAATGTCTGGTGGGTTTGGTCACACAATGTTGCCAACAGCCATAGAATGTGAACATCTTGTGACTGTATCTTGCACTGAAAGTCTGCTTACTAGTAGTGTTAGTATCATTTAGCTTCATTAATAAAGGAGTGTTTTCCATCAGACTGATATGAAGCAATGCTCAGTAGTGTAGTAAAGAAGTAAAATGATTATTAGAGTTTTGTATTTTGAGTTTGAAATTAGTTTACAAATTATTTATTATAATTATCAAGTTGTATTTGCGATGTGTTGTCAAATTCTATTTGAACAAGCTCTACATTTCCTGTTTGTACCATATGACATACTACAGAATAGCAGAGATCTAAAAAGAGTAAAATTGTATCTTATATTTTGGTTATTTGTACATTTGTTATTGCTTAGATTTCTTATTTTCTTTTTCTTTTTTTTACAGATAATGTCCACTTTACTGCATCACTCAGAATTCTCTCACCAAACACATCAAGAGATTTTACCATGGAGGTTTTTAAGTTACTGAAATGGATACATTTAAGAACATGGCATCCAAAAGGCACTCTAGAGCTAAGCAAACATCCTCAGGTACTCTCCACACTAAAACATCTTCCAGAGAAACACACAAAAATACAGAAAAGGAGAGAACTCACCACTGCACAATCTGTGGAAAGAGCTTTTATCAACGGGATCATCTCCAAAAACATCAGTACAGTCACACAGGAGAGAAGCCATTCCATTGCTCAGTGTGTGGGAAGAGTTTTACTCGTCACACTACTCTGGAACTTCACCAGTTCATTCACACAGGAGAAAAACCGTATGACTGCTTTGAATGTGGGAAGAGTTTTAGAGAGAGAAGTACTCTCATGAAGCACCGGCTAATTCACAGAGATGAGAAGCCGTATCACTGCTCAGACTGTGGCAAGAGTTTTACACAACTGGGAACTCTTCGAAGACACCGGCGCATTCACACAGGAGAAAGACCATTTGACTGCTCAGAGTGTGGCAAGAGTTTTAATTTACTGAGTCATCTCCAACGACACCAGACCATTCACACTGGGGTGAAACCCTATTACTGCTTACAGTGTGGAAAGTGTTTTAGGGACAAAGGTTTTCTCAAAGCGCATCAGCAAGTTCACACAGGAGAAAAGCCATATGAGTGCTCAGAGTGTGGGAAAAGTTTTACTCGACCATCTTATCTCAGTCGACACCAACTAGTTCACATTGGAGTGAAACCATTTTACTGCTCTGAGTGTGAAATGTGTTTTACCAGACAGAGTCATCTTAAACAGCATCAGCGTGTTCACACTGGGGAGAAGCCACATAAATGTTCAGATTGTGGGAAGAGTTTTAGTAGTCAGAGTAATCTCCACATACATCAGCGCCTTCACACAGGAGAGAAGCCGTATCACTGCTCAGAGTGTGGGAAGAGCTTTAGTAGCCAGAGTAATCTCCAAACACATGAGCGTGTTCACACAGGAGATAAACCATATCACTGTTCAGAGTGTGGGCAGAGCTTTGCTCAACAGAGTAATCTTCAAAGACATCGTCGCATTCACACAGGAGAGAAGCCCTTTCATTGCTCAGAGTGTGGTAAAAGCTTCAAAGCCAGTCACAGCCTCATAAAACACCAACACACTCATACAGAAGAGAATTCTTAGTATGGCTCAGAGTGTTAAAGGTTCTAACAGTTTGGGTTATTTTTTGTGATATTATTTATGGTTGGGCAATCTATCAAATATACAACCCCAGGTTTGCAAGGATTTGCAGATTTCATAAATACGTATTTTATTCACGATACGGCAAAAACATTTCAGGTGTTAAAACTAAAAAAATGTACCCTTTTAAGAAAAAAATAAGGTAATTCTGAATTTGATGGCAGACATATTTAAAAAAAAGTTGGAATAGGGCCATGTTTACCACCATGCTATTTTCTTTTGACTGTCTATAAATGTCTAGGAACAGTTGCTGGACTTTTGGGATAGGAATGTTGTCCCATGCTTTGTCTGATCTAGGTTTCAACTATAGTACCACTTTCTTTTCCAGCCTTTTGTTGCCTTCTCCCAACTTTGTTGAGACATCAAATTCAAAATGAGCTAATATTTTTCATGTAATAATAATGTCACTGATTTCTGGGCAGTGGTGGCCTAGTGGTTAGGACACTGCCCTTGTGACCTGAAGGTCGCAGGTTCGAGTCCCGGCCTGGGCATTACTGAGGTTCCCTTCAGTAAGGTACCGTCCCACTACACTGCTCCCCGGGCGCTGTTGGTAGCTGCCTGCTGCTCCACGTGTGCACGTGTGATGGGTTAAATGCAGAGGTCACAATGCTTGAGTGTGTTCACAATGACAGGCACTTTCAAAGAAAATGTTTTATTAATATGTATTTAAAACATTTGATATGTTTTCTTTGATGTGTTCTTTTGTGAATAAAATTATATTGTTTATCTATCTATTTATTTATTTCCCTCCCATGCAGTGTCCCAATTTTTTAGAATTGGGGTTGTGCTCAATATATAACAACCTGTTCTGCGTTTGATTTAGTAGTTCTACTAGCGATGTATGCAAAGTCAAAGAGACAAAACTCATACATACATATAACACTACATGAATCTCACACAGTTTCCCACCCATCCAGACCACTCTCCTGGTGAGAGTGCAGCTGAAGCTTCTAGCTACAATAGCTTTATTAAAGGTCTGCATATTCCAGGCCTCGTGGACAACAGAGTGCATTTTTGTCATCAGAAGGACTGTGCTGTGTGTATGCCATGTTCTGAATATGTTTTTGCAGATTGTTGACAGAATTGTTTGAGACAAAGCATGAGAGAATTTTCAAACATAAGGTTGAATCTGTCACAAAACCTATGTCTGTTTATTTTTACAGCTGCTAAACATCATGTGACTGACGCAAGCTATTGCACTGAGAAGCGAGTCATTAAGTGATGGCAAATATATTGAGGAGGCTTCTTTTTAGATCAGAGGTACTGTTCGAAGGTTTAAGAAACAAAGAGAATGTCTAACCACACTGGTATGCATTAGTGTAGTGGAAGAACATATGGATTTATATATGCAGGATATATAATGAGAATTACCACATTTGCTCAAAATGCAATAATTTGTAAATGAGTTATTAAAAGCAGTGTTGTGAAATCAGGTCCTTGCATCTAATTTGTTACCACACTGGGGTTATTAGTTATGTTTATTGCTAATGAGCTAGACAAGTGGGGCGTTTTGCAGGGTTAAAGACCTAAAAGGATCACTGATTATGAGAGAAAAATGCTTATTTAATTAACAAAATGTTGTTATACACATAGCCTGTACTGATGTAATGTAATTCCTGGACTTTTGGAAATGTTTTGATGTGGTATCAGAAGAAAACCTAAACGTAATGTTGATATTACACACTTATTAAAAAGGACACTTCAAACTGGCACTTTAGGTCAAATATGCTTTAGAGATTTAAAAACATTGAGATGCCTACAGTGTACAAGTATCAGTGTTTGCACAGAGCTGCATGCAGCAAATGATCATTAATTCTACACATAGTTACTAGATCAAACATGGTCACATAGATACATTTATCGGAACAAATATTCCAAAACAGCATTATTATACTGCATTATGATGTGTACACAGTTTTAAACATTGTACAATAGCTAGGGCTTGTGTTTTATATTAAATATATATGAAATGCATAATGTTTGGCTTGTGCTAAGACTGTCTCATGTAGACATGCTCCCATGAGCCAATCAGCGGACTGCTTGAGTGATCTATCCAATCAGCGTGCAGGAAGGGGAGCCTGTGTTCGTGGGTTTGAGTGTGTAGTGTGGTTTTTCCTGTCAGCGGGCTGAGTGACGGAGCCAATCACAGCACAGGAGATGGGACAGCTATATTTGACATTCAGATATCAGGCACCGAAAATGGACATAACTTTCCCTTAAGTTTGTACTTTTTTGCCATAGCCGTTACTAAAGAAAAGGCGCTCGTAATTTGTTTAGGCTTCATAGAAAGAAAAAACGCATTCCAAGCGACCTGCCCCTTATTGCCTTTTACCCAATCCCAGCGCAGGAGGCGGGCCTTGTCGGAATACAGGTGTGCCTTAGAATAACACCCGTATTTTTTGCCAGGTTCCTTGTGGTGGCGCTAATTGTATACATGCCGTTCCCTGACTCCAGTGAACAGGAGAAGAAGGTCGGGCTTTGTGCCGCAGCTCACGTCTCTCTGCGATCACACTCCTACAGTGCAGTTAGAGGAGCAGGAACAGGAGCCGAACTACTGAAGGTAGGAAACGGATCCACACCCCAAAACCATCATTCTTAACACATCGCTGGAGATATTTTTCTTTTTTGAAAAGTAGGGAGTGAAGGGTTAATAAGCAGACAAGCAGAAGCAGCTTCATTCAGACAGGATTGAGTAATGTTGGCTGTTAGGCCAGAATATTTGGCTTTTGTATTTTCTGAACAGTTTAGGATTTATGTAGACTTTACATGTCATACTAGCAGTTCTGGAGATCTGGCAGAGAATGGAGATTTTGTAACAAAACTGAACAGTGGCAGTGATAGTAATGATCCTGTATAGAGCTTTAGTGTTTGGATTTGGAGTAAACTGTATAAAGTAAACTTGACAGGCGTCTCCTTCTGGACAAGTCTTTGTGATTCTTGACTTACCGTTTGTGTTTCTTTTGGGTGCACTCCTTCATCAGCATGCCAACTGTAGAGAATCTCTCTTTATGTGCACATGAAGCAGATCTTAGTTATAAGCCATTCAACCAGCGGATGAAAAGATACAATGTCATTCTGGTTGGATGTGTAGGTGTAAATAGTCTGTTGTAGGGTTGAACAATGAATTGGTGTTCTATCAAAATCTCAGTATGAAATCACCTTTGACAATGCTGAAATGACTTTGGATGATGATCTCACATTTTTATCAAACATGAATAACATTTCCTGAACATCACTCTACAACAACAGAATAATCTGTCCCTACCTCACTACTGACACTAATCAGGTATTGATCCAATCACTTTTCATCATGCTCAGCCCAGCTGGACCCCTCCCTTCTCCAAAAGTGAAGACCATCATCAAGACTCTTCTCAGTTCTGCCTCCTAAGTGGTGGAATGAATTTCCCCTGACTGTTAGAACTGCAGAGTCTGTTGCTGTCTTCAAACAATGATTGAAGACCCACCTATTCAAAGAGCTCTTGGGATAATAACATTGTCTCAACAAACCTGCTTACTACTAGCAATATATATTAATCAAAATAAACTTCTGTATGTAACATAAGCTCTGAAAGAGTCTTGGTTGACAGGAAGCACTTAATGTAAGTCAAGGTTTACTGGTGTGAGTGACAGGTATTCTTTGTAAGCTACAAAGCACCCATGTATGTCACTATAAGAGCATCTTTGTATGTAAATGCTATTTTTTAATTGCAAGGACTGTGTTTGTAATTATATGCTACTGTATCCAGTATTACTGACAAGTTTTAATTGGCAGAGTTTAATACTAATATCTAATAATGCAGAGCTTGAATTGGTGGGCTGCCAAATTACATATAGAACTCAAGGATCACATCCAAAGCCCAAAATCATGTAACTTTCTTTTGGTGTCCTGGGTGGGAAAAATAAATAATTTGAAAAAAGTAATCACATTTAAATAGAAATTGGAACCTGGTTAAAGAAAACACACAATTACATATTTTCTCCAAATTGTTCAGTCCTAGTACACAGATATTACCTAGATTATGTAGTTTGATGGCCAGGTTTTTGAATGCATCTGAATCGCTTATATCTCACAATATAATAAAGATATAAGCCAAAATAAGTATTACACACTGTGTTTAAAGGAAAATGATCTGCATTTGTGGAAGTGTGGACCAGTTTTCCCTTATTTAATTAAACGTTTCCCGGAACTGTGCTTTGTCTTTTATCATATTTTTTTTTATCATTTATCAATTTAGAAATCATTTAATAGTTGTCCTGATGATAACTGGACATTGATAACTTCCATCTTTTTTCTTTTACAGTTCCAGAAAGTGTTCATTTTACTGCACCATTCAAATTTATCTCCACAAAAACATCAAGAGACTCCAACCAAAAGGGATGCAAAGCTGCTGAAACAGATTAAATTTAACATGGCATCTAGATGGCATTCAAAAACTAGACAATTTTCCTCTGCTACTCCCCACACTAAGACACCTCACAGAGGAGCACAAAAAAATATGGACAGGGAGAGACATCACTGCTGCTTAGTCTGTGGAAAGAGCTTTTTTCGACGGGATCATCTCCAAAGTCACCAATACAGTCACACAGGAGAGAAGCCTTATCATTGCTCAATATGTGGGAAGAGTTTTACTCGTCATACTACTCTGGAGCTTCACCAGTTTGTTCACACAGGAGAGAAACCATATGACTGCTTTGAGTGTGGGAAGAGTTTTAGAGAGAGAAGTACTCTTATGAAGCACTGGAGAATTCACAGAGGTGTAAAGCCGTATCACTGCTTAGACTGTGGCAAGAGTTTTACTCATTTGGGTTCTCTCAGACAACACCAGCGCATTCACACAGGAGAGAGGCCATATGACTGCTCTGTGTGTGGCAAGAGTTTTAGTCAACCGGGTTATCTCCAACGACACCAGACCATTCACACTGGAGTGAAACCCTATTACTGCTTACAGTGTGGGAAGTGTTTCAGGGACAAGGGTTTTCTCAAAACGCACCTGCAAGTTCACACAGGAGAAAAGCCATATGAGTGCTCAGAGTGTGGGAAAAGTTTTGCTCGACCATCTTATCTCAGTCGACACCAACTAGTTCACATTGGAGTAAAACCATATTACTGCTCAGAGTGTGAAATGTGTTTTACCAGACAGAGTCATCTTAAACAGCACCAGCGCATTCACACAGGAGAGAAGCCATATCAGTGCTCAGAGTGTGAGAAGAGTTTTAGTAATCCAAGTAACCTCCAAATACATCAGCGCATTCACACAGGAGAGAAGCCGTATCAGTGCTCAGAGTGTGGGAAGAGCTTTAGTAGCCAAAGTAATCTCCAAACCCATCAGCGTGTTCACACAGGAGATAAACCATATCACTGCTCAGAGTGTGGGAAGAACTTTACTCAGAAGAGTAATCTCCAAACACACCAGCGCATTCATGCAGGAGAGAAGCCATTTCACTGTTCGGAGTGTGGAAAGAGTTTTAGTAATCCAGGTCATCTCCAAATACATCTGCGGATTCACACAGGAGAGAGGCCGTATCACTGCTCAGAGTGTGGCAAGAGCTTTACTAGCCAGAGTAATCTTCAAATACATCAGCGTGTTCACACAGGAGATAAACCGTATCATTGCTCAGAGTGTGGGAAGAGCTTTACTCAGAAGAGTAGCCTCCAAACACATTATCGTGTTCATACAGGAGAGAAGCCCTATCATTGCTCAGAGTGTGGGAAGAACTTCAAAGCCAAACAAAACCTCATAAAACATCAGCGCATTCATACAGGAGAGTAGTATGGCTCAGAGTCTATAGACAGGGTTCTAACCAGCCAAAGTATTTTCTATGACACTAGTTAGAGCTGTGCAATATATTGAATATACACGATAAATCACAGCTTGTTGTACATTTGATGTAGTATTTGTATTACAAATATGAAGTACAAAGTGTCAGCTCATTTTTTTTTAAGTTGGCATTATGAGACTTGCTTTGGCATTTTACTTCTCTTTTTCTCTCCAATAGTTCTCCCTCTTCCAGACACAAAGACTGAATTGTGAAGTAGTTGAATTATTTTTATTATTTTATTTTATTAATTTTTGTTAACTGTTAATTTCTTGTAATAAGTTAATATTTATGTGGCTTTCTATTACATACATAAGGCCTTGCTGTTCATTTGTTTTTAAAACTTTTATTCCAAAACTCTTTTGTCCTGCAGTAGACTCAGATAATTCTTGTATCCATTAGCTTGTTTAAACCCATTTTACAGGCAACCAACTGCTATGCTGAGAATCAAAATGAACGCACCAAATAAAGTTCCAGTGAAGATAATTGCATTTGAAACTTTGCTAAATAAATGCATATATGCTAATTAACCTTTCTGATGAATCAGCTCAGAATAAGTTTGCAAAATGAATGATCTTGTATCTACCTTGCCACAATTTGTAGCTATCGTTACCTACATTTTTAAATTATCTAATTGATAAACAGGATATCCATGGGTCATTATAGATGTGTTCATCGAAACTATTAACACTTTTGTGTGCATTATTGACAGGAAAAAACTCAACAGCAGGATTTCACAAATTGTGTAAATTTTATGCTAAAGGTTTTTCAGATATCTTGTGTATGGGGTCCAATTTAATGTTTGTGGTTATAGATTTTGGGTATATATATATTTAGTCTGTTAATCAGAAATATAATCACTCAATCTTTAGTATTATCTATAGTGACAGCCCTAATAATGATAATAATAATAATACATGTTAATCAGTTGTTAGTTAACATGTTATGCTGTAGATGATCTTTGTTCATCTGTGTGCCACTTTTAGAGAGCCAGCCCCTGGACGAGTGTTATTATGGCTGCGTTTTGGAATTTAGATTAATTTACTGCCACCATCATTCTCACTTCAGGTCTGTTCTGAGTTTTGTCTAAGATTTCCTTCACTTGAAATGGAGGAAGTAATGCTTAGAAAATACTGGGATTGGCTGGGAACCATGTCAGTTACAACCCCAGTTGTAAAAATGTCAGGATACCATGTGAAATGTAAATGAAAACAGATTTAGAGATCTTTTATGTACAAATTGTGTTCACAATAGAACATAGGAAACATTAAAATTGAGTAAACGTACAAATTTCAAAAGTCATTTTGAATTTAATGGCATCAACATATCTCATTAAAGTTGGGACAGGGCCATGTTTACCACTGTGTATCATTCCCTCTTTTAATAGTCTATAAATGTCTGGGGACAGAGGAGACCAATTGCTGGACTTTTGGGAGAGGAATGTTTTCTCATTCTTGTCTGATATAGAATTCTAGCTGCTCAACAGTCCTATGTCTTCTGTGTCATATTTTGTGTTTCATGATGCACCAAATGTTTTCCATTGATGAATGGCTGGGCTACATTTGTCATTTTGGGCTCAGAGAAGACTGTAATAGGATCATGTTTGCATATGTCTTCTTGTTTGCATGATAGAGCTTTAACCTACATTTGTGAATGGCACAGCAAACTGTGGTCACAGACAATGATTTCTGGAAGTGTTTCCATACATTCATTTCCATGGCACAATCATGCCTGTTATTAATGCAGTGCTACTTTAGGGCCAAAAGATCATGGGAATCCAGTTTTGATTTTGGGCCTTGTCCCTTGTGCACAGTGAATGTTCTAGTCTTTTGAGTTTTGTAGTCTTTTGATGACTTTATTGACTGTAGATGATGAAATATTCAAAAACTTCACAATTTTACATTTTTCTAAAATTGTTCCAGTTTTTGAAGATTGGTGAACCTCTGTCCATCTTTATTTCTGAGAGACTCGGCTTCTCTAATATGCTCTTTTTTTTATAACCAGTCATGTTACTGACCCATTGCTGATTAACCTAATTAGCTGCAATTTCCAGCCTTTACTTATCCCTCAACCTTTTTGAGATGCTACTGCCATCAAATTCAAAATGAGCTGATATTTTTCATGCAATAGTAAAATGTCTCACTTTCAACATTTGATGTTTTCTATGTTGTATTGTAAATAAAATATGAGTTTATGAGATTTGCAAATCATTGCATTGTAATTATTTCCATTTTATGCAGCTTCCCAACTTTGGGTTGCAATATTTTGCAAAGTTCACTGCACACTGTAGTCACAAGGACATCAACCACTGTATTGCACAATTTGATATATT
>JBBPDA010130246.1:0-23526 GCA_037974385.1 Arnoldichthys spilopterus | reverse complement strand
TGACAAAGAAGTATCTGTTCCAATCACTCTATCAGAGAAAAATCAGAGTTGTAGAAATAACGGGAAACTCAAGAGAGTCATGATATTATGTTCTTTACAAGTGTATGTAAACTTTTGACCACAACTGTATAAGGTGTATAGAAGCGCTTGAAACTTGGGGTATTTGTGCACAGAGAGGAAGGGAATGCGTAAGCTAAGTGCTTCTCAGTTCTTCTCAATTCTATGGACTGCAGAGTTAAAAACAGCTTTTAATGGTTGTCAGACTTAGAGGAAACTTGAACACAGGAAAATTACAGCATAATAAAATTACAATCAAGCTGCTATGAGGGCAAAATGGTCTTCAGCTTTTCACGTTGATCACGTCTGTAGCTAACATTATTACTCTTCAGCAGTTTTTGGGAAACTCGGACGTAGATATTTTGTCAGCTCTTCCTTAGTTCTCTCTACATTCCTGCACTCCGATGAGTGTCTCCAGGGCTGTGTGAGAGTGTAATGTGATTATACACTCAACAAGATTGTTCCGGAAAGTTCCTGCTGGATGATATATATCCTAATCTACCTTTCAGTCTGGCCCAGTTGGAGATACTGGTGCCTTAATTTAAATGTCTGGATAAATGAGACCCACATTTTATATAAGTATCACATCAACAGCACGGAATCGTACATATTGTCATGAAAAGACAGAAGAATATGCTGAGGGCTGTACTCCTGCGAGTCTGAAATGACTAACCTGTGTGAACATAGAGGCTAGACTCACTCTTTAGCTTTGAAAGAACTGAGTATATTAATACTAAGATGTGGAATTACATTACCATGTCTCCAATTTAGGCATCAGGAACAAGCTCAGTTATATACTTACACACATTGAAATGTGCATGAATGACTTAATTCATAATTAGCGCATTAGTAATTAATGATCTCTTTGTAATGAATACTTTAGCTAATAAACCTTCTCATCCACTGCAGTGATTCTTAATAAAAAATGACATTCACATAATATAATTAGCTTATCACCACTGTCACACCAAGATCTCTTAACCTCCTTTTTCAGATTTTTTTTCCTGCTGAGCTGCCCGGTAGATCACAGCAGACCACTTTCCAAACTGTGTGGGTAAATTCAAGCAGAAAATCATTATAATGAATTTTTCATTAAACAGATTAAATGAAAAGCCATGTAAAAGAAATCGCAAAGCAGCAACAGTGTGTATTAAATAAACATTTACAACAGCAGATCTTTTGCCGTGTGCTTTTCCAAGATAAATTTGCAGTCACTGTGAACACACTCAAGCACCACAGTGAAATGTGACCGCTGCATTTAACCTATCATACATGCACACCTGGAGCAGCGGGCCGCTATCAGCAGCACCCGGGGAACAGTGTAGTGGGACAATACCTTATGCAAGGGTTCCTCAGTGATGCCCAGGCCGGGACTTGCAACCTTTGGTTCACTAGGCCACCACTGCCTACATCTAGTTTGCACCTAATGACACCAATGCAAACACAAATACTGCACAGTTGATGCTGGTCCAGCAGAGTTACTCTTGCTCTACATTGTATGAAAAGGGCAAGTGCTCTTTGATACAATCTAGTAGCTACTGTACATGAATGTATATTCAACTTTAGAAAGTTGTTTTCCTGCTCTTGTAAGGTTACAACTTCAGAAATAAAATATTTTATTATAACAGCAATGAAACACAAACTTTATGGCAGTTAACATCAAATAGCCTTCATGGTTCTTGATTTGAGGGCACCACTCAAGACGTTGACTCATCAATGTATCCTCCATTGTTTCCCAGCCCCCACATTCTCCAGTTTCTCTATTGTTTTGCCCCATTGTCCCAGCTGGGTCAAGCACCCACATAGTCATGCTATTATATGAAAGGCCCCATGTGCATGGATTTGACTGGATGGTAGATCAGTTCATGTCAGGCCTCTGCAAGCACCTGTAGGCTGATCTGAGAAGTGTTTTGGGTCTGGAAGCTGGAGGAGAAGAGCACTGATGTACAGCTGACATGTAGGGAAGGGGAGCATTGATCTGAAGTTCCATTCATGAACAACGTTGACTCATTCTTTATGTCTAAAGGGCGTGTGTAGGCCAGGGCAGTCAGATAAAAGAGCTTTCCAAAGTCCACAGTGCCTTTGAAGCTACATAGGCCAGTTTGTGCATGGACTGGTGTAGAAGGCCCATTTTACTCAAACTCTGATTGATCTCTCTTGCATGAGATCATTTTGTGAAGAGTACAATGCTGCCACTTTTCTTTTGAACCTGGACATACAAATTAAAACTAAGAGCTAACATCAAGGTTTATCAGCGCAAACAGCAAAACTGCACAGTTCAAATTTGCATGTAATTTTGATGAGATGGTTTGAATATCTTTCATTTATGCCAAAATGTCATTACTTATATTAAATGTTCATTACTAATTTGATTTTGGCCATTGTAATTTGAGGGGGGGTATTATCACAAAAAACATCCTTCAGATTCCGTGACCTTTAATGAGACTGACTGGATTTTAAATAAATAAACTTTGTTCTATATAAACTATTCAGAGGCATCGTCCTCTTTAGGGTAAATTAAAGGGCCCATATCATGCAAAATATATTACTGTCAAACTGTCAATATATAACATTTACCCACCCCAGTCCAAATATATATATACATTTTCATACTAGGAGATGCTGTAAAATGTAAATATGATTTACTGAAAAATGGAAGTGTATTCAATATGATAAAAATAAGAGGCCCTTAATTAAAGCTGAACAGCTAAATAGTGGTTCCTCTATTTGGCCATTGGGTGGCGCTGTAAGTTTGCAGTGTAATAAGAAAGACTCAAGCTGATTTGTGTGCCCATGTATGATGCAGAATATTTTTAAGACCAACTTTGAAATTTCTCTCTCAAACTCATTCTAATCTTTAGCAAAACACGTTTACACACATTCTGCCTATCAAGCCTAATCTTTATCAAGAAAACATCTGCTGACTGAGCCTGTTTCTTTGTCAACGTGAAGTAAATTTACAAATCGTAACTGTCCAAAGAAAACCAAGTATATACACATTCTGAGCACAGTAGTCATCCTTTAAAATAGTTTGTAAATGTGAAAAAGTTTTTTTTAATTAAAAGCTATGGTTTAACCAAAAATATACTCTTCATACCAAGGAAGATTAAAGTATTAGTAAAACGCTTTGTCTAGGGATACACAGTGATATCAGAATCTGTAGACATTTGCTTGAAAAAATACTATTAGCATCAGACAGATGTACTAATTTGACCATTATTTACACTGAGATTTGATAATGGAAGAGCAGAATGTTTAGCTAACTCTGGAATACTTTTTTCGAATTGTACCTACTACAGTACTTTAGCTGTATAAAAATAAATATAATTTATATAAAAGGTTTATTTTTTAATACAGGTAGATGTTCTAGTTTGGTTTTGGTTTATTGCATTGGTATTGGGAGATATTTACATTGAAAATATAAAATGCATCATTGGCCTACAAACCCCACCTTGCTGCATCTTAGTTGTAGCATGTACAGGTGTTTGTTTTACTAATTGAATAAAAGCAGTGAAGATAAAATATTCAGAAGAATGCATGGTGTTCCCAAACTCTTGAGGGGGTTGTGTATATATGTACAAATACACTCACATACACTCCTGGCCACCCTTCATCATATTTAGCTTTTTTCAGGGATTGTTTGCTCTGTGGTCTGTTGTCTTGTGCGAAAATAAGGGAATTTCTAATGTAACGTAAGAATCTTCTGCCTGACTAATGAATCTTTCCTCACGTTATCATTGTGCAATGACACATGCGTTGTGTGCGTGTGTGTGTGTGTGTGTGTGTGTGTGTGTCTGCCTGCAGCCATGTTATTCTGCCTTAGATCTTTTTCGCGCTCTAGTGCAGATCATCTCTTTAGCACAGATCCTTTGTTTCAGTGGAAAGAGGAGGGTGTCGTTTTGCTGGGAGCATGTGTGTACTCTATACTTTGCTCTCCTCTATGCTTTGTCTCAGCTGTCTTTCTGGACCCCCAGACATACACACATACGTTCACACTATACGGGGTCATACATGTGTCATGTAAGTATTATATACAAAGCGGAGTATGAAAAACAACTAGTGCAATCTCTTTTCAAATGTAATAAAATGTATATATATATATATATATATATATATATATATATATAGCCGGTGCAGTGGTTAGCATTGTTACCTCGCAGCAAAAGGGTCCTGGGTTCAACCAGGTGCCTTTTTGTGTGGAGTTTGCAAGCTCTTCTCTTGTTGGGTTTGGTTTATTCCAGGTGCTCCGGTTTCCTCCCACTGTCCAAAGCCCTGCAATAGGTTGATTGGAGACTCGAAATTGCCCTTTGATGTGAGGTTGTGTGTGAATGGGAGTCTATGTATCGGTTGCCCTCCTGTCTTGGGTGAACCCCACCTTAGGCCCAAAGTGAGGTGGGATTGGCTCCAGGTTCCCCGAAGTGGTTTAAAAAAAGAAGGATATATATGTATGTATGTATATATGAATATATATATGAAAAGTTAATTATTTGAAGCTGATTATTAAACTTCTAAGCCTAACTCTAAATCTAATCCTAATCTTAAACACAGGACACAACAAATGTTTTTGTTCTTTTGATTTTTAGAAAATAAAACACAACAAAAACAGGATACGAAATCAAGAACTTTTTTTCTGTTTTTTCTTTAAAGCTTTGACATTTTTGTTCTCATATCAAAATGAATGAAAATAAGTTCACTTACACGCGCACACATACAGTAGCATAGGTCCTCATGTGTGACTCATGCTGTGCTTCCCTAACCACTGTCATGTCTACAACCATGAGCTGTTTAAATGGAATGAATGGACTTCAACGTGAGTCAACCATGCAGATTTCACCAGAACATCTCAACCACAAGGCTAAATCCCCTTCTTCATGCTGGTCCAGTTTTCCAGGCGTTAATAACACGACTAAGGGTTTAGTGTCATCGTCAAGGCTGATCAAGTCAAGAGCAATAGCAGGACATGTGGGGACTTCAAAGCGGCGCAGTCATGCTTTGGACTCTCCTGGGTTGGCAGTGAGAACAGGTACAAAAGATCACATGGAACAGTTCAAACAGAGAAAGGCCCACTCATTGCAGCCACTGCACTTCACACAGGCCTACAGCACTTTCCTCAGCCTCCCATTGAAGTCATTATTATAAGCATGTGGCTGTGTAGAGGCTATTGATGTGGAACATTAAAGGTTGAATGTTGGAGTTAATCAGTTGTAGGATCATTTTAGTGGCACTCTTCCAATAGAAGAACACCTGTGTACTACCTGTCCATACCTGCCCCACCTTTAAAGAAGCAGGTTGTGTTGAGGTTAACATATCCAAACCTTACATGTGTTTTCTGCTTTGTACGTACTAATGAAATAAACTCCTTAGAATTGCCTTTTCCCCTAAATATTACAAAAAAGGGTGAAATACTTCATCCTATTGTACCTACCGTTTTTTTTTTTACATTTTGCACATTGACTTTGTGTTTATTAGTAAATGGTCCTTTTTAATTAAATTCAGTTAACTATTGAAAGTCATATATATGCTAAACATGGTTTATTTAGATTTTAATGATTTTTCACTCATAACTCATTGAAACAACTGGAATAATTTGATGGAAAGTGCAGATTCTACGCTTTCAGTCAATACTTTGTTTGTGTTTGTGAATAGAAGAGGAAAAATTAGGATTTAAATTTGTTTGTTATTTGTTATATGGAACAAGAACAATGTTTAATTAGCTAGTGTCATAGCCAGTGTTTAATTTTAGGTGAGCCCTTGTTACAGCTTGGAAGGGGCAACTAGGGAGCATTACATATCAAAACATTGCTACAGCAGAGCTGAAACTCCCCAAACTACCTAAATAACCTACTGTAATCAAGGCATTACAATAGTATCCTTTGACTGCCATAAGAGAAAAAGTAATAATTAAAGGCAATGCAAGTTTTCATATGCAGAGGTCATTCAATGTGATTTACAGAGATACAATAAACATAAAGTAAGCAATAAAATTAGGAATGAAATTATAATACAGGAAATAAGAGTAAGATTAAAATAAATAATCACAACACATGATTGCTGACCTGGGGTGAATGTTTAAAACGTTGGTGAATTTTTTATTTGAAGAACTCAACTTTTTCTTTTCCATGGTCAACTTTGCTACTTAAGAAGCTTGTTGGTTCGAGTACCAAGATTATGCAACTAATGGAGGCATGCACCAATGTAACTGTTGCCATTGTGATAGCTCCCACCAAAGGTTTTTTTGTGTTTTTTATGGTTGAAAAAAGCATGATGATGTAAGGTCTCTGCCCTTTTGGTTTCATCCTGTATAATAAGAACACAAAACAAATTTTGTAACATTTTTATTGGCATCAACAAGGACCTTTTTCAAGCAGTTAGAAATATAGAAGGGACCTTGCTTACAAGTGAGAAACGCTCCCCTTAGAGCCCCCCTGCAGTTATGTCCTTACTCTGTAGACCTTCTCTCTGGGTGTGCAGTGAAGTGGGGCTGTTTTTGAGGGCACATGAAAGGCTTGTCAAAATGGACCCCCTGACATTGAAATACACACATCATGAGAAACAGTCTTTCAAGAACCTGCTCTAGGCAACCATGAAGCCAGTCCCTGTGATTATTCTTCTTGAGCTTGAGCAAAGCCAGGCTCTGTCTTGTTACAGGATGACTGTGTGTGACTCACAGGGACTATTAGCCATTGACAGATTGGTGTTCCGGAGGCTACAGATTTTCTTGCTAAGAAGGCTGTACTTACGGGCACGATGAACATCAGATCAGAGTGGGTGTACTGGCTTAGAACTGCTTTGCCGTACGTGTGATGAAACATACAGGTTTCATTTTGAGGTGACTGCTCACACGTTCAGATGTGATGCTGAAATGAGGCAAAAAGTTCAAGACAACATCTGCCACAAACCAAGACCACATAGCAGAGTTAAATCTTCAACATTCCTCAGGAAAGGTTTCATTGTTGACAGTCATTTTGGCTGCCATAAATCATACATCGCCTATCTTTGTCTGGCATCATGAGCAGAGACTGGTGACTGGCCTCTTAACTGGGTTTCCATCATGCTCTGCCCATGAACTGCTCCCCGGGTACACAGATACCATCGGCACTGGGATTACACAGCTGACTGAGAAATATACACACCATTCACTTTCAGGAGTTGAGTCTACGCTTCTCAAAAATGCTGAGTAAAGACAGATTTGGGTAGATTTACTAATAATGAAAAAAGCTGGTGAAGGCCTCACAGCCTTTTTAGCATTTTTGCTGGGTAAATGGTTCCTCATTAAAAAACTACCTCATAAGCAGCCTTAAGTGGAGAGACTATGATGCTCACATACAGAGGTTTTATATGAGTTTCCTACTAATAAAACAAAGCTACTCAGCAGAGCCACTAGAAATGTTTTTGCCTATGAAAGAATATAAAATTGGGTGCTAGTATTACATAATAATTTTTTAGTCAGTACTGGGTCCTTGGATTTGTCCACAACCACCCCCAACCCAATGGTACCCCATAGGCTATTACTGGGCTGTTCGCATAAGTACATTGCCACCTGTAGGAGAAGGGTCCTTTAAAACTAAGCAAAAATTAAGATTCGTTTTTTACCTTGTTAGTTCACTCTGGTCATGATTTAACTTATCATTTAATTTATAAGACAGAACTATTGTTTTCAGTCAAAATGCTTTGCCCTTTACGTGCTTCTAAAACATTAAAATAAGCTTTGATTACGTCACCATGCACCAGTGGGCAGGGAAAAAATAATATTAGCTAATAATATCTTTTTACAACTCATGAGCCTGAAGACATATGACCTCACCCCTGCCCTCGCTCCTGCTCCACAATTGTAGCATGAGGTGGTGAGTGAAGGGAGCAAGGTGTTTTGTTCCTGAAGCGTGAGTGGAGGCCTTCATGATGTCATCCTATGAAAACCGCAAATCGCGTGTACTCTCCAACCCCCCCAAACCACTGAGCTATATTAAATGCGGGGTGTGTCTAACATGTACAAGCAGGTGTTGTGTGTGTCGACTCAATTTATAGTAAAGGGAGTCATAGTGTCCACATGACTAAAAGGGGCCAAGTGTACAAAATATCACAGAAATCAGAGAAATCCCAGTTCTATTGCCACACTGGAGCTGGACTTTACCGTGGGAGACAATTTAAAAAAAACTTACCATAGAGATTTGAACACTTTGAATCCAGTGTGATTCTGCAAAGTCAGTAGTTCTTACAAGTCTGTCAGTATAATTGTGGAGTGAGCTATTTCTCTGATTGACTGAGCCCCCACTGTAAAAGAAGTTTGAGTTGAACTCACACTACTGTAATAACAATACCTGGTAATAGAGATGATTGTATAGTTATTGTCATTAGTGAGGTACAAAACTGACCCCTGTTTGGAATCTAGGGCTCTATCTATCGTCAGCCACTTTTTGCTGTGTATCCAAACTGTAAAGTGGAAGTTTTTACACAATGTCAATTTCTAGTGTACACTCTGGATCATTACATTAGTTGACTGTGTACCAAAATGCGATGCACATCTTTGGTTAGCAACAAACAGGGGTGCATTTAGCTAAGCTTAACTGTGGGTGGCGAGCCATTGTAAACCATGTTGTTTCTCACAGACCTATTTTTGTTGCCGGCCCATATACATCATTTAAAAGAGCAGGCTGTGGTCGGCGGTTTTGCATGTCAAATAGTCGTAGGCAGTTTTTGATCGCACTAAGAAACAAAACTGATCTGAGACTGATCTGGCCAAACACAGCTCTAAAAAACAGCAGCATTGTACAAACAAAGTTGAATGAACCCTATCTAACCCGCCCATTTATATTTCAGAAGCCACATCACTGACTTTAAATATGAAAGCTGCCCCATGAAGCTGAAAATGTATGCTACATTTTGAGCTAAATCATTTCAATTTTTAAAGAACTGATGCAGCGAAAAACAGCTGGAAACACATTATCGCATCTTGACTTTAACTTTATCAAGAGACTTTGCTGATGACTAACAAAAGAGATTTTTTTAAACTTTTTGAAAACTTTTATTGCTGTGTCTGGTTCATTTTTATACCTTTTCTGTTATAAATTTTTATATTTTTGCTAAATTGCAACAGCACTAATAAAAGATTGAATTATAATGTAATTTTGTAAAATCAAAGAAATTCCTCCTTAAGTTATATAGTTAATGCAGTAGAATTAAATACTTTTTATTTATGGCTCCTCCAAAAGAGCAAACAGGAATAATTTTCAGCTTTTATTATCCCTCCCATAATGACAAGTTCAGTTACATTAAGCAGCATTGTGTCAAGTGGAACTGTGTATGCTCACCGTGGGACTGGGTGGTTAACCAGAGTGGTGTGCTTGTGGGTAGCCATATGCTCAGACGCTTTGTGGCTGTACATGTGATTGTCGTGGGTGTGTTTTTTATCATTTGACTTTTTTTAATTTGATTGCTTACATTTTTTAATTTGACTTTTGTAGCCAAAGATATGTCTGCAGATACATATACTTAGAGTCAGATCTAGTTCTCTGATGGCTTGCTTGGTGAACAGTGTTAGAGAAACATCTTTGGTAGATTTTTTTGTCATTTTTGGAATAGTCAAGTGTGTTACTGCCACAGACATAGTGTATCTATTGACAGTCTACCGATGTGGGATGTGTACTATAGATTTGTAAGCTGATGTTCATAAATCTTACAATAAAAAAGCTAAAAATTGGGAAACATCTACCTGGATTACAAAAATAAAACATATTTATTCATTTAGGCCTAAAATGAGGTAAAATTAGAAAAATTTTACATTTTAGCAATGTAGTCCAGCATCATGTAATAATTCTGCTCTTCCAGAGCGCAATAAGTGCATCCATTGTATTTATCTGTCCAACAGTACCATTTAAAAATCTATATACTGAAAAATAATAATAATGCTGGAAAGCAAAATTGTGTTTATATAATATAGTTTTTTCATGAGGAAATGAAACCATGTCATGTGTTGATTTTTCAGTAGAGCACCTTTTTGGAAACTGGGAGACTGGATTTTATTCTTGACTTGTGATTTGCTGTGAATGCACACCACTGCCATATGAACTCTGAGAGACAGATGTGGTCAACCTCAACATCAGACCCAGTTTTGAAATCTTTCATCAAGCCAAATAGAGAACTACTTTATAACAGTTGGAGCTGGTGCAGCCTTTACTACTGTACTAACCTTGTACAAGCATGGGGATCTGCAGGGGCTGCCCCTGCTGGCCACAGGTGGTTGATTTAATAAACTAAATAAACACAAGTTTTTGACACCAAAGAGATACTGTAACACCTAGGCTACCTAATCAGCACTCTTGAAAGCGAGAAAACCTGAGGCCCCAAAAAAGAAAGAAAATTGAAGGAAAGTCTGATTAGAAAAAAGTGTGAGACATTTTTACACATTGGTAGGAGCTTCACCTGTGGCTGACGGTGCTAATATTTATCCCTGTGGCTTCGCAGTCAACTAAAGTGGTAATCAAAACTGTTATATATATAAACCATTATACAAGCCCACTCTTTGGCGAAAAATGTTGACTGACCAACGTGGAGGACATAATCAAAGCTTTTGTGAGGCAAATCCCGGTTGAAGACCTCCATACATAAGTTTGCTTTGGTCCCTAGAAACACTAATTGGATTGGCGCAATGCAGTGCATTAGCATTCAATGGCAATTCACAAGCAAGGATGTTCATTTTTAGCTGCTGCTTCATCAGGCTTAGCTGAGTTTGTCGCAGGTTTCATCGCCTCATTGTGGCTGTCGCAGCACTGTGGTTGAAGTTTAAGATGAACTTGTGAACCCGTACACACGCCAGTCACCAGCTAGTAAACTTGAGCGCTGCAGTAATTCATGCTGATGATTATCGCGGAAGCATGTGTGTCTTCACGCAGGATGTCCTTGCTTTTCTTATGCTGTCTGCTTTCCTCACCCTCTGAGGCCAATTATCTCTGCAAGAGCATTTTCAGATGGTGAACTGAAAGTGGCTCATTTGGAACCGGTTGCTTACGTATACTGGCATTGCATGTTTTACACTGCAAAAAACACAAGAGTCGAATGAACTGCACGAGTAATTTGCACGAGTGGTTTTCTTTCTCTTCTTTTTTTTACATTTTATCTGTTCTACCAGCAAAAATGAGAATAAAAACCAACAAAGAGAAAGCCCTGGTATATGCTGCTCAAGAACATGGGTCTCTGATGAAATGTATGACACATTTTAACTAGCAATTTTGGCCCTGTAGATAAGCAGTTCATCAAAATACATATTAGATTTGAGAATGAAGAAAACACACAACCAAAATGATTTAATCTTATAATTCTCCTGCAATATTTTAATATAATACACTATGATAAAAAATACATATCTGACATCATTATGTATATACAGCAGTTATTTTATAGAGAATTACAGGATCATTAATATATGGTGATTTATTTGAGCTTGTGTCTTTTATGATGATTCAAGCAACACCCACCTCATCATATTATTTTTATATTATTTTTATATCATTATTATAAATCACTATGTCACTTTCTGGTCTTACTTGTTCAGATTTTATAGGTTAAACTGTTCTATATCTGCACTTTATCTGATTGTTTTAATTTTTATTTCTTATCTTATTTTTAAGTAAACCTTCCTGTTTTTTCCACCATATAATTAACCTTCTGGTGGATAAACTAAGCAAAGGTTGAGCACTTGTTGGTATATACACCAGGATTAATAAAGTCAAGTCAAGTCAAGTTTATTTCAATAACTAACATTGTCATAAGGCAGCTTTACAGAATCCAAGTCTAAGCCCATATTGAGCAAGCCAAAGGTGACAGAGGCATTGAAAAACTCCCTAAGCTGTAGGAAGAAAGCTTGTAAGAAACCAAGGGGAACCCACCCTCCTCTGGTCAACACCAGACAGCAATAACAAACAAGGTAAAGAAAAAATATGACAGGTGCCTTTCGATCAGTTGGGTGGTGCATAGGGCTGTTCATATGGACTCTCCTCAGTAGGAGTAACTGGGTTAAATTATCACAATAATGATGCCAGGCCAACGAAAGTGTTATTCATAGTTACGCTTGATTGGGTCCTGTCACTGAAACAGAACTGCAGCATAAATATTCTGCATATAAATATTCCACTTGTATGGAAGCTGCACACTTAATTGTCATTTTACTTGTACAATGTCAGTAAAGATATTCTATTCTTTTTCTGTGGACAGTTGCCAGTAGACCGCGTTAAGAAATTTACTTTTATATTTTTCTTCTTTTTAATTTTTTTCACCACTTATGATGTTGTACCAAAAACAGCCATGTATCCTTTACATCATTCACAAAGCATTCCAGGCTTTATATCCTTGCTGCACCAAAAGAGTCATATTTAGTTATTCATGATATGGGACTTCTAGATGTCCTAGAGTTAAAAATGGGTTACTATATTAAATGATGAAATCTGATGACTTTCTGTTACTTTTGTCATATAACTAAAAACAAAGAAGAAACACATTTCAACAGGATGCCTTAAAGCAAGGAAAACATAAGAACTAGTGGGTTTTAAAATTTTTCATTTCGTGTTCAGGATAAAGAACAATAACAAATGGGTGGACGTCTTCAGTGTGATAATCATGTTCTTCAGCCACCACAAAAAAGACATAGGGGTCCATTCAGTAGGCTTTTTTGAAAAAGTACAAGTAGGACAGTGAGACTTACCACCTTGTTCATTCAGGAGCCAGAACTCCAGAAGGTTTCAGGGTCTGTAGCTCAGTTAAAGCTGCTTTTGTAAATATAAAACCCAGAGACAGAGTTACTGTTGGATGCAAAAATTTGAAAACATTTAAATACAAAATGTTTTTCTGTTACCTTGTTACCCATCTTTGCCATTATATTTACAGAAAAACTATCAGGTTGATTCTCTACTGTGTCAGGGTTCAAATTGGATAACAAATGGAAATTTGGATAACTACAAGCAAGGTTAAGGATCAGGACTGGGGTGATTTTATGCTCTTTCGGAACAAACTGTTCTGGGTAAGGATGGCGCGGCGCTGTTGCCTCACAGTAAGAAGGTCCTGGGTTTGGTCCCTGGGTCAGAGTCTGGTTTTCTCAGGTTTCCCCCCTTGTCCAAAGGCTTGTGGTTTAGGATGACTAGATACTCTAGATTGCCCATAGGTGTGTGTGTATGAGTTAATGGTTGTCTGTCTATGTGTTGCCATGCAATGGGTTGGCCTCCTGTCCTGGATTGTGCCCCTAGTGACCTGAAATGGTTAAACGGTTTGGATAAAGAACGAATAAATGTTCTAGGGACTTTTTAAGAGGAACAATGCTCTAGGGAGCTGAAGTGATATTAGAGGGCCAACGGCTGGTATAATGACCACATAAAGGAAGATGAAGGATATATTGTCTTATATTCTCAAATGCTGATAGAATTAAAATACAGATAATAGACATCTTAAGTGATCTTAAACATCTTAAAGTTGTTCGCAGAACAGCATTGATTTAAAGGGTGTAGAAAAGGGGTAAAAGGAAAATGATTCTTGTCTCTTTTGGGGGCAGGCTCTTTGCCTGTGAAAAAACTGTGTCTAAGTTGAGTGATTTGGATTGGCATCCTTGGTTTAAAAGCTGTTCCAATATTTGCAGGGCTGCAAATTATAGGGCAACGTACCGCCACGCAAATGAGCACTTTCTAAAACAGCCTCATGCTGGCACCACTAATGAGGAATGATTATGCATTTGCCATGTGTGTGCGTGGGAGAAATCAACATCATTTATCAAAGGCAGATGCCCAAGCACAGTTGTACATATTTTAATGTAATTAGGGTGATGTTGGTGGCAGTTTTTGATGAACGCTGCTGTTTCCATCGGTCAGAAACATCTGTGTTGTCAAAACAGACAGGGCATCATAGCCCATGCTAATCCTTGTTGTTCACAACGTTATGTTTTTTTGTGATCTAGGTTCAGAGAGTTGGTCATTTTTGATATTTTCTGCTCAGTGACCTTCAAAACAGCCTACACTTTATGTCCAAAAGTATCCAGACACCTCTAAATTTGACTTTTTTAAGGTGCACCCATTCCTGACACAGATTTTCAGCTGTGCACCCACACTTTATATCTCTAAAGAAAATCACTGCAGATAGAATGGGACGCTTTGGAATAGCTGCACATGAGTCTAAGATCACCATGCCCAGTTCTTATCATTAGAGCAGTAAGAGTGGGCTGTGGAGCAGTGAAACTGTGTTCCATGTAGTGAAGGAACTTTATCCAATATCTTGAGATGAGATGGAGCAGCACTTGTGAACTATTCATTCAGCATTGGCACATGACTAATGCTCTTAACCATTTCAGCTTCTAGTGTAGTACATTCCTAGAAGATTAGAGGCTGTTGCTGCAGCAAAGTAGGGGAAAAGTCCCGTTAACGCTTTTGATTTTGGAAGAAACGTAGGAGCAGGTGTCTACAAGCTTTTGAAGTGTATATTCGTGCAGTCACACACACACACGCACCCCATGTTTCACTTTCACATGCAGCAACAGATCTGACTGTACTTTTGGAATGAGTAGGCAGCTCTGTAAGCACTGGCCGGATGTTAATTCCATGAAACAATGGGGGGAAAAAATTAAATACGAAGCTGTCAGTTTGTACACACATGCATTTCATTGTTGCTTGAATGTGACACTAGGACTTTTCTGCATATTTTAAAGTCGCTTTTCTCTTTCCAGCATGTCGTTCTTCTTTTTAAATCCACCTCACTTTGCTGTCTTGGCTTTGTCATAAAGGTGATTAATGTTTGCACACTGGAAACTGAGTTTTCAAGATGTCTGCATAGGCTTTTGCTGAGAAAAAAATGAGTTTAAACGACATCCTTCGACTCCTGCAGAGTTTTAACTGCGCTGGTGTAAATTCAGCTCTGCAGGAGGAACATTTTATACTGCCCATTTTACTGAGGACTATATTTAACTCTCTCTCTCTCACACACTCTCGCTCTTCTCCTTCTCACCCCTGTTTCTTTCTTCTCACTTTCTCTTTTTCTCTCTCCTTCTCCCCCACTTCTCTCTTTACTATCTCTGCCTCTGTTCCTTTTACTTTGTTCTCTCTCTCTTTCTTTGTCTGTCTCTCTCTCTCCCTCTCACCCCTGTCTCTTTATACTTTCTTTCTTTCTTTCTTTCTTTCTGCCCAGCTCTCTGTTTCTTTCTCTCTCTGATTCAGCTTATTCTCAGGTTTCTCCCCTGGGGCCCATTCTCTGAGGTTTACAGAAGATGATGGGAAAGAGAGAGAGAAAGAGAGAGAAAGAGAAAGAAAGAGAGGGGGGAGAGAGGGAGAGGGAGAGATAGAGAATCAGCTAAAAATAGTTCTACCCCCATCTAAAGTGGATCTCAAGGGTTACAAGTTACTCACACTCATTTATCACATTTTCCTCTCTCTCTCTCTCTCTCTCTCTCTCTCTCTCTCTCTCTCTCTCTCTTTCTCTCTCTCTCTCTCCTCATTATTCTGTCTCTCATTCTCTTTTGCTAGCAGGTAGTGTGTGTGTGTGTGTGTGTGTGTGTGAGAGAGCTGGAAACACTTTCAGTATGTGTTTTGGAACAGAAGCTTTACCCAATATGAAGCTTCCTTTTCCCCTCTGCTGTTCTGTGTGATTGGTTTAGCAGTGCTGCTGGGCTCTGTGCCTGTAGAATGTGGGCTATGCTCTGGGACAGAGTCTGAGCTTAGGGAGAAAACAGCCAGATCTTTACACAGACTTGTCCAATCATCATTGTCACACAATATTTAATTTGAACTTAGATTGTTACTGAACTTCACAGCTCTGTCCAGTTTGTGGCCCCCTCTGCCATTCTTATTTCTTGGTCTATGGATATCACCTCTGTTTTTTGACTTGTCTGTGTCACTGCTGTTAAACAAAACTTGATTCTTTGAATAGTAAAAGGGGCAAAAAAGTTACTTAAAGAGCAACTATGCATAAATATATACATTCCATTTCTTGTCTGGTTGCCTTGATTTTCTCTATTTTCTAGTGTCTTATTTCCTCCCCCTTCCTAGTCCTGTATGTCTCTATACATAAGTGTTTCTGCTTTTGACCCCTGTGTTTACCCTGTCATCTCCAATAACAACTATGATTTCTGGATATGTTCGGTGACTTCACAAACATCAATCTGCTCCAAGCTCTTACAACATTTGTTAGGAAGTCTGCAGTCAAGACCACTTCTGTCGTGTCAAAAAAGTCCATGACTTTGATTAGATGAGAATGAGTCTAAAGAATGCAAGAGTTCAAATGAGAGCAAGTCTCAAAAAAGATTAGGCCTGAGATAATCTTTAGCTACTTTCAGTTCAAATGTCTTTTTAAATTGTCTTGTGAAGCCATTTAAAAGTGAGCCTGCAGATCACAGAAAAAAAATAGGTATTAATTTCATTTTGCATTGTTATTATGTATAAGAATAATATCTGATATCATAGCAAAATACAAAAAAAATGTGTAAATTTTTTTTTTTATTTAACCCAAAAAGAGGCTTTTCTGACTTTTCTGTAATTATTTAGCTTTGAGAATAAGTTGAAAGTACAAACCCTATTTCCAGAAAGGTTGGCATATTTTCCCAAATGCAATAAAAACAAAAATCTGTGATATGTTAATTTAATTTAACCGTTATTTAACTAACTAACTAACTTAACCTGCTAATTGGTAGCAGGTGATGTATCATGATTGGATATAAAAATAGCATCAATCAAAAGTTCAGTTTTTGCAACCCCTTTGTGCCAAACTTCATGAAAGAATTGTAAGTCTGTTCAAAAGGAACATCTCTCAACACAAGACTGTACATAATATTGTGAAAAAAGTCAGAGAATTTAAAGACATCTAAAGGGCAGGTCATAAACCACTGTTGAATGCACATGATCTTTAAGCCATCATGTTACTATGACAAATATAACCAGGGAGGACTTTGGAAAAACATTGCTACTTAACACAGTCTATCATTGCATTATGAAATTCAATACAGGACAATACTAGACCACATTCTGCATGGGCTACAACAGTGTGGCTTCATAGACATAGAGTATGTGTGTGCTTGACTGACCTGCTGCCTGTCCAGATCTGTTTTCTATGAAAAATGTTAATATAAAATGTATGCTGCATCATGAAGAAAATTAAATAATGATGACCAAGAAACTTCTAAGTAGCTGATATTTTATATTCAGCAAGAATGGACAAAATTTCCAATTGCAAACTGCTATTAGTCTCCTAAGTTCTGAAAGGTGCAGTGGTTAGAGCTGTCGCCTCACAGCAAGAAGGTCCTGGGTTTGATCCCCGTGTCGGCCACGGGTGCCTTTCTGTGTGGAGTTTGCAAGCTGTTTCCTCTGGGTGCTCCGGCTTCCTCCCACTGTTCAAAGGCCCGTAGGTGTGTCTGTCTGAATGTGTGTGTGAATGGTTGTCTCTCTATGTGTTACCCTGCGATGGGTTGGCCTCCTGTCCTGGGTGTACCCGGTCCTAGGCCCATAGTCAGTTGGAATTGGCTTCAGCTTCCCCGTGACCTGGAAATGGAAGAAGCGGTTTAAAAAATGGATGGATGGATGGATGGATGATTTAGTTGATCAGTAAAAGTATTGAAAATCTTTTCTTTGTACTTTTGTCAGTTAAGTAAAGGTTTATGTAAATTAACAAATCACAGATATTGATTTTATTGCTTGTTGAAAAATATCCCAACTTTTCAGGAAATGGTGTTTGTTAATAAAATGGTGTTGTTGTCCTTTACTTGTTCTGATGGAATAAAAATTGTGGCTGTGATTTAGCATATGAATGTTTAGATGATATGGTCTGCCATGAGTGTTACTGCAACACTCAGAATGCAGTTTCTGATTACCTTGTTTTACCTAATCCAGTGGCTTAAGTCTAGGAACCAGACTTTAGAACTTCAGCGCTAATGTTACTTCATTAATTGACATGTTTTTTTTCACCTACTCACTTAAGGTAGCCCATCAGCCAAGATTTCCGTTTAACTATTTAGTTTTACACTAGAGATAAGTGGCTAATGTAGCTAACATTAAACAACCGTTTCAAACTGTTGCTTATGTGACTTTTAACATGCTGTTACCTATAAAAATTAATAAAATTACAGACAAAGACTGTTGCTATTCAACATGCTTTGTTTGACTTTTATAGATAATATAGTACTTCATACACTGTTGACATTACTCATTACTTTACCGTAGATCAGTGGTTCCCAAACTTGAGGCCTTCCCACTGGGTTGGTTCAGAGCTATTGCAGTGGGATGGCGGCAAGCCAAGCAGCATATATTGGCTTCACTAGTACAACAGTGGGTATTGGGGAAAGACCACAGTGTGTTATGTTTCCGAAATGCTAGCCTATTACTTTTTAAATCCGAACAACATAAAACGCCACATAAGTCCAGTGCACATGTAGCAGGGTAATTTTGAACACAGTGATATTCCCTTTCATTTAAAAAAAATCCAGTCCACACAAGCACAGATTTGAAAATATTTCTGTCCACACATAAACGCAAAAAGAATTCGCTGACAAAAGCAAGCTAAGGCATGAAAAATTATCTTGCCATTCTTGTAGAAGCAAAATTTCTAAATTATCCCATCAACCACTGTTCCAACCGGGTCTCGTCCAAAATCAGAGACTGTGTGACAGTGTCTGTTGCACCATAGCTGAGGAAATAATACTTCCCTCTATGGAGTCTTAAAACAAAAGAGGTGTGCATGTGTGTGTGTTTTGGGAGGGGCTTAAAAATAACTGTATCTACAAAGGGCAGAAAAGGTTTGGGAACCGTTGCTTTAGATCATGCTATAATTTTTAATAAGTACTTGGTAGCTAAAAAAGCCAGTAAAGTAAAGCTCAGACAACTGACATGTCTTAGCTGATTGACTTCATTTGGAGTTAGAACTTTATTTGTGTAAGTTTGATGCTTAGTCAAACTATTATTTTAACAAAGTCACACAATACTGTACTATTATATGCAAAGGGACTGCAAGGAAACACTCACACACACACACACACACACACTTCTTGCAAGCCCTTGGCAGGTCAGATTGCCCACTTGTGTTCAGAAACAGACCCCCAGGCCCTGATGATTCAGCCACTGAAATATGGAACTACTGTTGTTTTTTTTTGTTGTTTTTTCCCAGTACCACCGCATAGGGATCACTTACATGGGAACATGTCACTTTTTAGCACTCCTCATGGATCTGCCCGCTTAAAAATGGGTTCTAACTTTATATATATTTAGCCTTCCTGTAAAAAGAGCCAGGAGAACTGCAGTGAAGCGCCTGGAGAAGGATTTTTTCTGAAATGCCACAGGTTTGGCTGGGTCATGTTGCGGTTGGCGCATGTACCATCTTTTCCAGCCCAACATCCTTTGTTGAAGGATCACTGTTTTTCTTCTGCTTCTGGAGGTTTGGGCTGATGCAGAGGACTGCTTAAAAATGAACTTAAAAATGGGGCCATGGCACTTGTCTTTGAGATGGGTTGGAAGACTTGGTCTGTGAAGACCAAAATGAATGCTTCTGGTTTGTGTGTGTGTGTTCGTGTGTGTGTATGTATGTATTTATGATTTTGTGGGTGCTGCACAGGGGAGGTGTGTGACAAGCTGTTCTTCGACATTAACTTTTGCCTCATGCCGCTATGGCAGATGCCAGAGCCCGCAGGGGGTCTAGAGTGCTCTGCTCTCTGGAGCGGGACAGCAACAACCTCCAGCCCCAAACTGCTGGGATTTTTCGGTGTCTCGTTTTGGAATGTGCCCCTTGTGTGACATGATACATGGTATGGTGGCTCAAAGTGCTTCAGCAACAGCATGAGTGAATGTGAGAGAGAGAGACAGAGAAAGAGACACACACACAGAGTGAAGTTTCAGTGAAGTGGTCTTTGGGGTTTGTAAAGAATCTCAAGCACATTCTGTTCTACTGAGGCAGCAAGGAGCCGGGAGGAGGGCAGAGACACAAAAAGGCCAACACACTAACATACACACTCACACAGCAACCCTCACCTCAACCCTCATTTTAGGGATTGAAAGCTTTTTACTCTTTTAGACACTAAGATCTAAAAGTGTATCAATTGTTTTCACAGCAAGGGGGTCTCATGCATTTTCCTCCTTCATTGCTCGCTAACAGCTCAACATAACGTCAGAGCTCATATACAGACTAGCAGCCAGCAGTGTCCTCATTAAACAAACACCAGAGTTACTCTACAGGTAACCTGTTTTATTTGATCAGATTAATTTTTTCAGATTAATTAATGTTTTCCAATGCAAGGCAGAATTACCAGTATGTGGCCCAAAGAAAGAGGTGATAGAAAATAATGAGTTCAATGCTTCCAGTTACCAACAGGATGAGCCATCTGAGTTGACCTTAATGCATAAAGCCATCATTATAAAGATGTATGGTCTTGAATACAGTGATGAATAAAAAATCAAGTATAAATGTGGGCAGAAACATAACAGACAAACATAAGTCCACATTTAGTGAGTGTGATACTATGCATCACTGTGATCTGTCAGGAAGAACAGAAGAGTAACTGATATCAAGTGGCTCAAAACATCAGTGTAGGGCTGCAGTCTAGAAAACTCTCATTACAGAGACAAATGCACAACTGAGAGTTTGAATTTATGTATCTAAATGACTAGTATAGAGTTTGTGTTGTACTCTTTTTTTCTCACCAGCTAAGACTCTTTCCAACACTACACACTTTCTCCCTTAGGGCATCACTGAGTTTCATTCTCATAGCAACTGGGTCGGTGAGTGCACACTTTAACCAAGCATATCTAGTCTTAATGGCCAGTGTGGCCGCAGGGTTTCAAGCAGGAACACATCCATGTCTCAGTCTTTAAGTAACTAACTGTGCTTCTGCAACAGTAATATGCTTGTTAGGATGAAAACCATGCTGGCTTTTGCAGATAGGATTGGACAGCCATGGCTAAGAGAGCTGAATCAAATGGTGCTACATGCTAACCTAACACATGTTTACTGTATATTAACCATTATAGACAAAGAAATCTGAGTACCATCAAGGGTGTCTGAGTAATTTAACCATTTAAGCAAGTATTCATCCCTACATCAGAGGATGAGTTTAAGAACCATAGTGATGCCACAGCCATCCATATCTGGGTAGCTAATAAGAGAAAATGTGTGGGGACAGGCCTTTTTCTAGGTAACACACACACACACACACAACGAATGTTTTAAAGCAGGGAAGAAAAAGACACATGTACATGTTGTTCTGTATGGACTGGTGACGCCACTGTTCCTGTTTATTAAACACAGCCCTGATTAGTGGGCATCTGTCTTGAAGCAGGCTATTTTAAGCTCTCACTGTAACAACACAGCTCAGCTTCTACAGGATAGACACACACACACACAGCCAGAGAAGTGCTCCCAATGACTCTTGTCTCATTAACGCTCTCCTGAACTGTCCGCAGGGTTCCTGTCCCTGCAAGACCTCGCCACAGTCTTCTCAGACCTGACTAGACTAGAAGTAGGGGGACTGTGTGCTGCTAGAGACGCTGCAGCAGTCTGGGAGGCAGCAGGGGTTGAAGTGCTCCAAGACTGAAAAGCAAAGAGGAAAAATAGAGCAGCGGATGCTATCCATCACATTAAACCCACAGCCAGCAGTGACAAATCGATGCAAAACTGGCAAACATACAAGAGCCATTGTTTTTTTTTTACTTCAGCGTTTCTGGTTTAAGGGAGGAAGAGGTTGTCTGACATGTTCTCCTTGCAACCCAGTCATCTTGCTTTGGACTGAGGAGCTTTGAAGTGCCAGGTTTTCTGGGTTTTAAGCAATGCAGACTGTTCTGGGCTACACTAAGTGTGCGTGTGTGTGTGTGTGTGTGTGTGTGTGAGTGTGTGTGGGTGTGTGTGTGTGTGTGTGTGTGTGTTTGGGTGTGTGTGTGTGTGTGTATTTACACAGTTCAACAAAACACTCTCGTCAGTTAGGAAACTCACAGCTGTGGACATCAACAGCAGCCTCCCAGCTGATTAATGCTGCCTAGCAGAGCTCCAAACCAGTTAGACGAATGAAGATAAAAAACTGAAATTTCCGGTGTTCCGGATGCTTTCATCCAATTTTTTATTCCTTGCATTTTGAACAGCATCTCCAGAGCTCAGTGTCACTGCTCCCCTAATTAAGGACAGCTGCAGCTTGTTTGAGGAGGAGCAGCTTAAAGAATGACCCATCCTCTGGTGTGAGAGAGGATGCTGGCCTTGTAGCCACATACACAGAGACAGAGACTCATAGGTGTTTGGTTGTGTTCTTTCTGTTATGTGTAATAAAATATGGTATCTTTACCTGAGCTGCTGTTGTTGTGCGTTCCTGAGCTTGCACTGGGTTTCAGTATGCTTAAGTCCTCCACCCAACGTTACAGTTTAAAATCACGTACCAATACTATACTAATGAATGCACTGCTCATGGTTTTATACTATTTTAATATGTTATTTAGTTGAAATGTTGTCCTACACAACTACTAGGAAAACTAAAACCTTTTTATCCCTTTTGTGACTGATATATGTAAATGGCCTTTGCTCTAATTGGCTGCCCTATATTGTACCTTATTTCAAAAACTCTGAACGAAAATACCCCTTGGGTCTGTAAATGCATTGATTTTTGTGACGTCAAATAAAGTGAATGCAAAACAGGCTGTTATTGCAGAAACTTTATCAGGGCTTTAAAGTCGCATTACACTCTTCTTTAAAAAGTGAAAGAAAAGTGTTTTCCACAATAAGAGCCCTTTAAATAATGTCTTAACTGGTTTAGGAATTGGGTTTGGTTCACAAGAATGGAAACACTGGTTCTGCTCAAAGTGAATGTTTTAATTTTAATTCTAATCACTGCTTTCTACAGCTTTCTTTCCTCTCTTTTTCTTTTTTTAGATGTGGAGAATGATTGTGGCATTAGGGTCTGGAAAGCCAGAGCTAAAATCACTTGTGAAGAGGAAAAAGGATTGTGCTCCTATAATGAGAATGATTTCGTAGATTTTGCAAGCTACCGAGTGTCATTGTTTAGATGCTAAAACTAAGGATCAGTGGTGGCAAACAGCTCATCGGTATTTATCATTTGGCTCCATTAACAAATATAATGAGGCTGATGTGCAAACACACATGCACAAATAGACTAATTTGCAAATATATTACATCTGTCAGCACCAAAGAACACACAAGCACACCAAAGGTCACTAATGTGGATGCCCTGCATAATCAGGAGTATCCAGATAATCTGATAAAACACACTGTGTCCTTTCATTTGATCTTTAGAGTGCATGTTTTTCAAATAAGCAAGGTATGACCTTTTCACAAGTACACTGGTCTTATGTATTTTTTACTTCTTTCGAAAGAGAATTATCTCAGGGCAGTAAGACTGTTTTGTTTTTTTCCAGCATTTCGTTCTTTCTGTTTCTCTTTCTGTTGTGAAGCCTTATTAGTAGTAGTAGTAGGTTTTATTGTCATTTTCACAGTATACACAGTACACAGTAAAAACGAAACAACGTTCCTCCA
>JBBPDA010130194.1:0-23538 GCA_037974385.1 Arnoldichthys spilopterus | reverse complement strand
ACACACACACACACACACACACACACACACACACACACACACACACACACACACACACACACACACACACACTGAAGTTGGTACAGAAGCCTGTTAAAAATAGTTACATGACCGTTTAAATACACCTTTTAATCATTTGGGAACTGAGGAGACGAATTGTCCTGCAATTAGAATGTTTGTTCATCCTTGCTTGATAAGAAGCCTGTGGCTGCATATGTCTGATATTCTGCTTTATGATGCATTTCCAATAGGAGACAGATCTAGACTGCTGCCAGGCCAGTCAAGCACACCCACTCTGAAGCCACACAGTTATAGCAAGTGCAAAATAAGGTTTGGCATTGTCTTGCTGAAATGACCATGGACTTCAGAGGAAAAGATGTCACCATGGTGGCAGCACATGTCCCAGATGTCTAAAATCCCTATATATGCAGCTGTGTCAATAGTAGCTTTGCACATATGTAAGTCACCCATGCCACTGGTACTGACAAACCTTCAAACCACCACAGACGTTGGCCTTTCACATGTTACTGAAAGCATTGTGGACCATTTTGTCTTTGGCATTTTGTCAGTTTTTCTTCCCCAAAAATGAGCTTAATAATGGATTCATCTTACTACAGCACAATCAGGATCAGGTAACCTGACAGTGTTTGAGGATAGGGCAGAGTTTCATGTTGTATGTTTTCATTTTCTCATGTTAAGTGAGTGTTTTTTCTAACTTCTCCTGAGTCCAAGTGGCTATTTTTGTCACAGCAGCGAGAAGGTTTCTCATGCAGGGCCTTCTGAGGACTAAGCAGTCACAAACATTCAACAGTGGCCTCTGGCCTCAGATCACACACTGAGACTTCTCCAAATTCCCTAAATACTTTCATAATGTTATGCACTGTTGATGGTGAAAGACCTAAAATCTTTGCATTCTTGAGTTATGTTCCGATTGAAGCGGAGCCTGAGCCTTTGGGTATAAAAGGAGCACCTACCAATCATTAGCTCATCAGTTACCAACTCCCCTGTTTACTGTGCAAGGTTTCAAAATAGCATCACCTGAATATTTTATACACTTTTCACTTATTTTGCCCCATCCCAACTTGAGTTGGAAATTTGCTCAGATTTATAAAATACAAGGTGATTTATAAATCACACATTTTTTATATTTATTGCAGTTTAGAAAATGTCCCAGCTTTTCTGGAAATGTATAATGTGTAAAACTGGCTTGAGACAAAGAGGACCTGTAAGAAAGCTGTGCAAAATCTAGAAGCTGGAATGAAATGATGAATGTTCATTAACTAAGCAAACTAGATCAATGAAAATTCTTAAATCACTGATAAACTGACCACATATGAAGTTTAAAAAATGTATGTATGCTTGAAATCTAAATGAATGAACAGTTAAAAAAATAAATAAATAAATAAATAAATAAATCTTCAGAATTTCCAAATCCCCTTACAAATGCTCATCATCTACCACCACATCAAAAAAGTAGCCACATAGTAAAGAACCAGCAAGTTTTAGAGTACTGTGATTGATTATATTGGCTATTCAACACCGCAATATCTGTAGTGTGCCTCTGACGCAAGGGATTTTAAGAGGATGAGTAGCATTTCAAACTATCAGCATCAGAGAACTACATATGTGTGTGTGTGTGTGTGTGTGTGTGTGGGGGGTGGTGGTGGTAAAAGCCATATCTCTGGCCCCCAAACATGATGCAGAACCACCACGAGTGAACAGCGTGTGATACGCACTGGTGGTGAGAGTCGGTTAGTTGAAGAGATAAAAATCGCAGCATTAAGCTGACACAGTCAACACAAAGGGAAGATTAACAAGGAAGATAACGCGTGAGAGAAAAATCATTTGTGAAAGTCAATGTGAGACAGAATAAAGCAGTTGTGCTGGACTGGTTACTCACTTGACGGACAGAGAGAAGTCTCCAGGTGCGCTCTCGCTCTCTCTTATAAGGAAAGCTCCGTCGTGTCTCTGTTTGTTCAGCAGCTCCTCTGCTCTGGCCCGAGGAATCCTCCCGAAGAACCACCTACAAGTACACAGACAGATGCAACCAAGATGCCGATGTGAAAGACCTTTCCCAAACCTGCCTGTTGAACTTGTACTCTGTGTGAAATGCCCTTGGCACTGTTGCCCCCTCTAGCACAAATGTCTGTCCCAGATATGCAGTGTAAGTAAGTACAACCACAGTTTTACATAATGAAGAAGAAAGAAAGAAAAAGAATCCACAAATCACTTGCAGTGTGAACTGAATGACCTGAGGGACGTCTGCATTAGATGCAGTTTGCTTTGTGGGCATAGGTGGAAAGCTTTGTGTGAAAGTGACTGTCATTGTGAACACATTCAAGCATCACAACGAAATTCAACCTCTGCATTTAACCCATCACACGTGCACACGTGGAGCAGTGGGCAGCTACCAATAGCGCCCGGGAGGAGGGTAGTGGAACGATACCTTGCTCAAGGGAACCTCAGTAGTTCCCGGGCCGGGACTCGAACCTGCGACCTTCAGGTCTGAAAGACAGCGTCCTAACCACTAGGCCACCACTGCCCACATTTGTGAATCCACAGAACATTAAATCAGACTTGCAGATCATGAATTCCAAATCAAAACCTGTTTCTTTTATTAGTAATCTTTACATTATGTGAAAATTTCAGGAAAAAAGAAATGATCCAAACGTCTTTGGAAAAGGTCTTTACCCATTAAAATCCATTACAAATAAAGACCCCCATAAAAGGTACAACTCAGGCGATACAAGATTTTATTTCAACAGCAAATACATAACTACGCTTTGCTTAAAGAAAATGCTCCCATTCTGCCATACAGGTTTATCATTTGGTCATCAACACATACATACATACATAAGTCCCTACAGATGCACCCCTGCACTCATTATTTCACTGTACGTTGGAGGCTGCTTTAAAAATAAATACACATGAAAAAAAATGGTAAAATATCAGTTAAAATCTATCCACATTATTGATCATGTTTTATGATAAAGTATAATAACTGCTTAGCATTAACTGGTGTTCCGCAATAACATATAATGCCTTTATACAGAATATCTGAATGGGTCCGCATGATGTCCAAAAATGTTTAGCATAGTATTTTGTTACCAGTAGCGACAAAATCCTCAGACATATTACTCCGCTGATGGCTCAAAACAGAATGAAGATCTAGTTTCAGGGATTCTGTGGCACATCATTTGCTGTTAAAATAACCTGCATTTCCTAAAGTCATGATGTCAGATTTAAGGTTTACATTTTTGTGGATAAGAGGAGAGTGACGAGACAAAAAACCCGGTGTGGGGGGAGGTGAGAGATAAAGATCTAAAAGGAGAGATGAAACCTGCGTAGCCCAGAAAAAGAAGAGGCAGAAAATAATAGTGAAAAATGACTTAAGCACAAGTGCAGAGTGGGGAAGGGCGGAGGGAAGTTAATAATTAACCAGCTGTCGAAGCTAATAATCGGGCTGTGCTGCATGTAAGCTGAGATGAATAATGAAGAGATTGAGCATGATGTTCTCAGCATTAATGCTGTACAGAGAGACTCGGGATGGATGAAAGACGTATAAAAAGTATCCGATGAGGGATTAACATTCGAACAGAAGAGCAGGAGATTTGATCCTGCTTCTTCTTACACTAGGCCTGTAACGAGAACTACTTTGTTGGATGATCGATTTGCCCCAGAAGTAACTGCAATTAACGATACTGTCATTTTTTTTAAGACCAGATGGACTGTGCATTTTTTTGGTTTGGAATTTCCCTTATTGGTCTTAAATTACCATTCGGTTTCCATTTTTTGGTGACAAAAACTATATTCATATTATAAAATTCATTAAAAATTCACAAAAACCCAACACAGACTCAGAAGCAGCATGACTGGCTAAAGTGTTGGTGGCTGTACTGTACCGGCATTGTTTCAGATAGGACCTTGATGCTACACCTACGCACAGGTGCCTTCACTCTTATGTAAAGAAACATGTATGTAAAACAATCCGCCAACATCAAGGTCAGAAAAAATGATTGGTGGAAAGATTGTAACCTTTATTACACACATACTTCACATATAAGTGGAAGTTCTTCTTAAGGAAAGTGGCATAACTGCCCTCTAACGGCATTTAGTTCATCTAGTATGATGTATTAACCTCAAAATGGTGGAAAAACCTTAAAATATTAAAACACAATGTCAGAAAAATGGAAAAAGATTGTGCTGCTTATAGGTCACAATTAGTTATGCTCTGAGCTGTGATATCCATTGCACTCTAATCAACCCTACGCAATCCAGCACCGAACACGTATTTCACTATTCAAGGCCTTTTCGTTTTGAAACACGGCGAGACAATACCAACTATGAAAACACTGCTGTCAGTTACACTGACCATCAGCCAACAAAAAGTGTCCAATAAACAAAAATGATTAATCAGGACAGTCGTGGAAAAAACTGGGGACAATGAATGATGTCTGTAAAACAACAACGTTTGCCTTTCTAACAAACCAAGCCTGCGCTGTAAAATGCTCCACTATCACGGAGATGGAAATGGACGCTGAAGCTTAATCTACAATAATTATTGCACTTCGTTTATTTTTTGTGGGCTGGAGATCAGGAAAAAAAAAATAATCTAGGAAAGCGGACAGGAAAGGAAGCTTTACTCAGCAATTTGTGTGTCCTGGTTCTGCTCTGCTTGGCCACAAGTGTTTCATCCACTCTTTTATCCCTCTTCTTATTGCAAAGGAAGCTGTTTGGTTTAATAGCGGCTTCTTTACTGCCTTGAGAGTGAAAACCACATCCGCTGGCAATTTTCCCCTTAAGTGCTACCATTTGATGTCACCTGCTTGATGTGTTTTAAGCACCTGAAACAAAAACATCATCCACAAAACTCGAAAAGACAGCGATAAAGTAAATTCATTTTGTATTTTTAGCAAAATATTTAAAGATATTGACCATGCATTGATCAACACTAATCCATCCATTTGTTCAGGCTGGCTAGCATCACGCTTTGACTGACTGAGGGACAGGGAGGGAGCAAAGCCAACTGTGCACTCTTGGACTCCTGGCCACTCGCAATCTCCCAATGAGACATTTGGACAGCTCTGCCATTCAGGGGCTCTTAAGCAACATCTCCATCCATCGCTTTTTAGTGTGGACCTTTTTATACTGTCCTCCAAAATTTAATCTAGCTGATCACTCAACTATTGATTGGACTCATGAAGAGTCGGTCAATCTTATGAAAAATATGTGGAGCGATAAAACAACATTCAGCTTCTACACACTGAGCTTAAAAGAACAGCAGCTGCCCCACTCTTGCCATTTCCTGTCCATCTATAGCGCAGACACACAGAGCACGTAATGAGGAAGTGGCCAACAGGTCGCCCCCACAACCGCCGCTCTGTTTGATTACACACATTTAAATCCCAGGGCCTGATAAGGGATGCCTCCCTGCCCCTGAGGATCATGGTATCCCTGTACAGGGCTGTGTCTGAAACTAAAGGCAGCTGTTTTAATGCATTGCTGCCCTTTCGGTCTCAAAAGTCGTGTTTGAGATGCTCTTGCCAACAAGGCAGTGACGTGTACAATGTTGCCAGGATACAGACAGTTTACTGCTAGCGGTTAGCTATTAGGGTTTTATCGCCAATAAAACGTAAAGGTGTTCATGATACCACACTCTAGAACCGAAATGCGGCACTTAAACAAAGACATACAAAACTGCTTCCTTACGTAATGTTCTAAAAATACTAAATATTAAAAATAAGCTGTAGCCATTCAGCTAAGATTGGTTCAGGCAAACCGCTAAAGCCCAGTTGTGAGAAACAGGCTTGTTTATACTATAATATGAAAACACTTTGCACCTCGTAATGATGAAAACAGCAACGATCAAGTCAACAAGTAATATTAACATACGGCGCTTTTCTGCCTCGAAGCACTGTCAGAGACGGCAGGATCTGTTTGGTTTCACACGCGATCTCCCACAAAGCCCAGCTGCTGTTTAGCGCTCATTCCTTTCCCTCTGTAGACTGGCTCAAACGTTACACAAAAACACCCAAATAAAGGTGTGCAGAGGAAAGACAGTACTACTTTCTTGCACACACTCACTGTGAGAATCTGCTGGGCTGCCAGCAACACTGACAGGGCAAAGCCTGAAAAATGTCCTCACTTCATTGGACCCAACTTGGACATTGGTCCAGTTTTCCACACGTGTTGGGCTCAAGTCAGGACCAAATTTCACGTTCTGGCTCCAACAGCCCATCTCCACTATTGAGGTATTATCATCTGTTTGGATAAGGATGAACGAGGATGAATGGAAAGGTAAAAAAATGTTTTAATCCTCATTTTACTATCTGACACTATTATTGCTAAACAGTAATTTAATCAGCACTGTCCCATCAAGTTTGTCACTTCAAGTCAGAACTGAACAAAAATTTTTCAGCAGAGGGCAGTTTCAGAGTCAAAACATGATGTGGTTTGGGTCGGATTGGTTTAGACATATTCAGGGCAAGCATAGGCTCAAAATTTGAGTTAGTCCTTATCAAAAAAATCTGTTTGATGGTTCTGTTTGGGCTTGGGCAGGACGTTCTCTGGCTATTTTGAGCATCATATACCGATTCAGTCCTAGCTCATGCTTTGCTGAGGGAGTCAATATTTACTTAATGTTTGTATGTATAAAGATAAGATTTGGGTTATTTGAGCATTAACAAAGGAAATGCACTGGACTGGACCTCTGATTTAAGTGGTAATGAAACCAGATACATATTCAGCATTTAGAAATGCATCTTCTGTTTGAACAGACATAAATTCATGCAACTTCGGACATGTTATGAACAGCCTCTTCACAGCAATGTCACGAAAATGCATGTTACTATGGCTACTCCATGCACTTTTTGGAAAGAACAAAGTGAGACATGCGTGGGCAATATGAACAAACAGTATGGCAGTATCTAATAAAACTAACAGCTTTTTTGTACTAGAACTTTTTTATGAAAAAGGAAAACAGCAGCAAAGGACTCAATAAAGCTTATGTATATTTTACAGCTTTGGGACTGATTATGTCTTATTGCTGAAATTCTTCATGGCACCTGAATGAAAAAAAGCTTCTCATCTCTATATTTTCCCATATCTATCCAATGTGAGAGGAAAACCAAAACTGAAGTAAGACCGACTAAAATGAGTGTGGTTTTTTTTAGCTACTAAAAAAGGCCTTTAAGTTATACACATGAACTGGGTAAAGAAGATCAGCATCTGAGATTTTGGTTTAGGGGTTAGGGGTTGTTAGGGGTGACCAAAAAGAAAAAAAAGAAAAAAAAAAGAAACCAATGAGGCTAAAGTAGGTCTGTAATGTCACAATCTTTCGAAGTGACAGACACAGATTAATATTATTCTTGTAGATAAACATCAGAAGCAAACAAACCAAATATATCTCGGATAATCAACCACATTTTGCATGAGAGTAAAACAATAAATTAAGATTGTTCTGTGAATTCTACAACCAAGACCAAGTCTGGACTCTGACCTTACAACAGTTGACTGCTTACGCTAAACATTCTCATTCTACTGTACTGCAACTTAGACACAATGCAGCCTCCTGACTGTACTCGCAGCCTAGAAGATGAAATGAAGATCTGTCTGGTCCTAGGTTACGCAATCCTCAAACTGCACGCAGTAGGGACAGTTGGAAAGATCTGGAGAAAGTCCCAAGGGTCATGTGAGAACAGATGACAGCCGGATGACAGGGAAGGAGAGGAAGTAGCTGTACTTACGGATGTGCTTTCATTTCTATATAATTCTTAGGGATGAAACCGTCTTTGCCATTCAGCTCTGCTTTATACCAGTTCTGGTCACATTCTTCATTTAACACCTAGAATAAAAAAAAACACAAAAAAGTTAAAATGAGTTAATACTGAATTATTACACAGTCTCACTGCTGCAACAAAACCCTTTATCTCCAAAACGATTAACTGTACAAGAGACAAAACACACAGAACTATAGAAGTTAATGTAATAATATTTCTTATAATGAATTTTGGAACATTTAATGTACAGTGTGAGGTTGTTTCAACAGCAACAATATACAATTCAATAGACATTTACAGTGAATTAAAGGCAACAGAATATATGACAAAACTTTATTTTACATAAGAAACGTAATAATTCAAACAACATAAACCAAATGTGCATACATCCACAATTGCATGGTAGGTGCATGCCTCATGCATGGGTTGTCATGCTAGTAGTGATAAAAGCTGCACTCTTTTTTTAGCATAAGGGAATGTGAAAAAGGCGTGTGTGTGTGTGTGTGCTTGAATGTTATGTGGCAGATGTCTCATATCTGTTTAGGCAGTTTCTGTGAAACTGTGGGTCACTGACTCATGCCTCTTATAAAAAATTTCACAAACATCAGCACGCCTCTCCCAATAAGCAAGAAATAGGTAAATGAGCCCCCAGCCACAATATTTGAATGGGATATTTTTAACGAATTTAACGAAAGTATTTTGAATGCAGTATGAAAAACACTTATTACTGCAAAACTATTACTGTAACAAAAGCCATCATAATGCTCATGTATATGAAAATAACAGCATATCAGAAAGACTCATTATTTCCACTGAAAAGCCGCAATGTAAAACTGCAATTCATGTTGTTTCTAGTCAAGTAAAACCTCTCAGTTATTACTTACACTTAAGCCAGAATGTACTGCTAATTTGTCCAGAATTCACAAAACACAAAAACTTTTCCTTTCAGAAAGCTTTCACAATCAGTAGTGAATTCAGATATTTGCACAAGTACCTCAAACACTCAGATACATTTTCTTCTCACTTGTGCAAAGCTTAAGCATTAATCAGTCGATTCAATGTGCTCAGAAGAGTTAAAAAAAAACACACAAGACCTCCAAAAGTAACAATGCAGCAGCTGGTAAATGCACCACATATTAAAGTTACCTGATACTTTGGCATTTTCACAACCTCAATATTTGATCAAGTTTACAAAGTATTGCAAAGCAACAAACTGCATCAGCAAGTGATGGTCACATTTTAAAAATGCTATGGAAAAATGTGTACAATGATTAGGAAGACATAACCGGCAAAGATAAATTAGATTCCGTAAAGTTTGGTTACTACTATTGGTATAAAAACGGCAGTTTCTGAATAACGCAGCTGTCCAGGATTAAGTGCTGAAGATACGAACATTACACTAGGAAAACATAATGCATCATGATAACATGACAATGGCCTAGTGGTTAGGACACTGCCTTTGGGACCTGAAGGTCCGGGCACTACTGAGGTACCCTTGAGCAAGATACCGTCCCACTACACTGTTCCTCAGGCGCTGTTGGTAGCTGCCCGCTGCTCCACGTGTGTGATGGGTTAAATGCAGGGGTCACATTTCGTTGTGGTGCTTGAGTGTGTTCACAATGACAAAGAGTCCCTTACACACACACACACAGTTTTTATTACCGGGCCATCAGGCTCCTGAACTCATAAACCACCTCACACTGTCAATTCTCTTACCTCCATCCAATGTGCAACATCGCTGCAATATCGCTATACATACATACATTACACACACACAAAATGTGGCCTTCCTTCATGGTTAACACCTTAGTACTCAACAAAACATGTGGCTGACACCTAAAAGCAAAGCTAAACACCTTTATGAGGCCTATAGTCTACAACAACTAGGTCTTATTCAATTACATTCACTACATTTTATTGGTTTTTCTTCCTCTAATAGATCCGGAACCTGGTGTAGTTACTACAATTAATTATTACAAGTTATTCAATGTAAATGTAAAGTTTAAAGGACGTGGCAGGGCTCGTTTTTTTGTGCTTCGAGCACTGTAGTTTAAAAGGGAGTTTGTCTAGCTGGAGAAAGTATTGATTGCTTAGATACACAGCTGTTAAGGAGGCATCTCCCTAGTGCCTTTTTAGAGAATAATGAAGCACAAACTGCTCTCCCTAGTTCAGATGGGAGCACAGACCAAGAGAAAAGCAATTAGATTGAAACTATCCACTCAGTGGGTCCAATAAGAAGTGAAAGCTGCAGATGTGCACCAATTATTCCAGGGGAAAATGAGCAGTGATGAGGGCAGGCTCAAGGGACAGACAATGAGAGATGGTCAGATGGCTTCATCCAAGCATGGGTAATGGGGAAGGCCCCACCCTGCCGTATATAAAGAGAAAGTGGCTAATAAGCAGAAGGCAGCTACACTAAACCAAGTTAAAGGCTGCTCACTAACTTCACATTAACGAATTTTAAGACATTTGTTAATTCCTCTTATTATAAAAGGAGGTCTTGGCACAGACACAACATCCCTAAGATCCTAAAGATAGCCAGCTGTGTAATTAATGTTAATATTGCACAAGAACCTCTTGTGTTATTCACAGAGACATTCCTTTTCAAATATTACAGTCCCATTTATCTTGCACTTTTGATCTACTTAGCAATGGAAAATAGTCTTTAATGGGGGAAATTCTGAATAATCACATTAGTGAGATGAAAATGTCAGAGTGGATTAATGTAAAACTGAGTTGTACAGGAACTTACTGACTTACCAATTTAAGAGTTGTGGTGATATGAAACCGGATGTGATGTCTAGAATGCAAATATAGCCATTATTCAGGGTCCTAAATGAGCCCTAAATGTTCCTCTGTGCCAGTAATGTGTTTTAAAAATACACTCAAAACCAAATCATTAACGCAAAATATTTATATATAGAAGTATAATTATGCGGAATCTTTTAATTTAATTATACAGTTTGTCATTTGTATCAAATCTGTGGAAATGTCTTACCAGCTAAAGGGAGATTAACAATTTACGATGTCTCCTTCTCTGATGGGTAGACTGCTGTGGTGTAAATGATCACCACATCGGTTGCAACAGTAGACCAGATTAACAATAACCCAAGCTTATCTGTACGTTTGGTAAACTCCAATTTGATGTAAGTGAGTGAGTGTGTGTGTGTGAGAAAGTAAAATGTACAGAGTACAATAAGGATGTGCCTACAGTACAAAGATGTTGATAATGGTTTAGAGCACTTATGACCCTAAAATGAACGAATGGAGAAAATCCGTAAATTAACCCACACTGTATGTGAATCATTAGCTGCGGTTGGAACCAAAATATTTACAAAGAGCTTCACCTCAAGCAACTACAACCGTACAATCCTGCTTTTACATTAACGCATGATTAATAATCTAGTTTCCCTATTTATTTTCAGAAGGGAGAAATTCATTTACAGCATTGTTTCAGATTTGAACTAAAATGAACTGTAACACAAATTCTTTTCTTTTCACTCCTTTAAGGATCATTGTAAAATGATTACACCACCATGAAAATCTAATGAAGCTGCAAGCCTCATCACCATAGCTAGGTTTCAATATGACGTGACACCACGTGAATACAGGAAATCTGCTCAAAATCCCCCTTTGAGGTTGGATCAAATGAGAGCGTTAAAAAGACCACCACCACGCCAGTTACAAACAGATGATTATACTGATGGCAACAATAACAATAACAACATTTCCACTGAAGAAAAGAGGTAAATAGTCTCAGCAAATATTATTACTGGTGTAATGATGTTGATGCTCCATTACAAGCTAAAGCATCAAAAGTGCAATAACATGGAAAAAAACAAATCTTCAGCACAGCACCCCAGTGTCAGACCGAAGTCATTTCATATCTCATACAAATCAGGTCAACCTGTTCATCTTTCCTCCCTGTGCTCAGGTTTGTCGCAGACACACGAAGACATTCGGCTTCACTGAACAAACAGTGGAGTGAAGTTTTTGCATATTTTTCTACCAACTTCTCTTGCATCGTTCAAAATACACAATGACATACAAAGCTGTAACTTGTTTGGGGGAGGGGAGTGCATCATGTCAGGTTACTGTTAAATGAAGAATATTCAACACTTAATTGCTGCAGTCGGTTAATAACACATGCATGTTACTACCCCCCCCCCCCACACACACACACACACAAACTGCTGTGAATGAATTTAGATTTAAAGATGAGCTATTAAAATAAGCTGTAAATGATCAGCTGATAAAAATCAGTAATGGTCACAATGAGGTGTTCACCATCGGTCATTGCACTGGTGCCATAATGATTTAATACTTACAAAACAATTAAAAGTTGTGTAAAGAATGTTTTTTTATTTAGAATTTACAGTACGGAGGAAATGAACACTGCCAAGGAAAGAAAATGAAAAGATTAAGAAAAGATCGCTCTGCTTTCATTCCCAGCCTTAAATAAAATGACTTCTGGTAGACAGTATGAGAAACTCAACACAAATGGGGAAGAGTTTGTTCAACGAGAAGACCAATAACGAACATCGGACTTTGTACCAGCACTGTAATCAGAAATATATTGTCTATTAAACCACATATCACATGTGCCCACAAGCCTAACTTCATTCCAACCCCTGCATAGGCCACAACAACAATGAAAACAACTGGCTCCATTTTTTGGTCTTTTAATCTTACCGAGCTACAATAGAGGGTTTCTATTTCTGTGCCAGAGGACTGAGGGATAATCTCGTCCACAGCTGTTATGGCCTCCTGCTCAAACGAACCACAGAACAACAACGAAACACCACATCAGGATGCATATAAAGCACCGCTATCAATACTCATTTTCTGACTCTACAAAAAAATATTAATTAATTCGGAGTCTGACCAACCACACCACTAGAGAGACACGGGTTAATGACTGAGCAATCTGATTAATCAAAAGACCTTCATGATCTGAATCACGCAGGACCACAGAGAACACAGAACATCAGGCAATGTTACGCACTGCTGTGATCCTGACCGGACCAAATAAGAAACTGGGATTTAAAAAAAAACACTATACTGCTTTGGCTCCTGTGCACAAATCAGCGCTGTGTTATTCAATTAGGATTAGAAACATGAAGCAGTCAGATCATAACTGTAGATTTTCCAACAGTATTAATTCAGAAATGATAGGAATCTAAGTGTACTCCACCTCTGAGTGTGCTGCACGGGGTGGAAAGGCCTGTACACGTCTGTGCAAACTACTGAGGACTGCAACAAATCAAGACCGGATTACACAAGAGTGTGAATTAATCTGTTGATCACTGGACAAAGCTTTTTCCAACTGCAGCCCACGGGCTCTGCTGCTAATAATGGGTCTCTGCTTTTTATCGACCAAATGAACACTTTTCTTCTATTCCCTGATCAACTACAGACCTTCAGAACTAATGAAACATTTTTTTTTTTATAAATAGTGACTGTGTTTATATAGCACTTTTAATACATGAAATGCAACAAATTGCTTTACAAAAATAAAAGAAAAAAGAGGCAATTAAAAATGTTTAAGTTGTAAAGAAGAATTAAACTCATTAAATTAATACATTCGTGCCTTGAATCTGTGCCTGATTGAAAACGTATCTTGTCCTACTCAACAACTTTCAACTTGTGTGTTAGTGACTAACTCAGCATACTCTAGGTAAGGGGTATTTAACTGAAATTTTAATTGGTCCAGTTAGAGAAAATTTCCTGAAGGAAAGGTCCATAGACCTTACATACATCATACATCATAATGTATAACTATTTAGCGTGATGAATGTGTATGTATCTCAGAGCCACCGTTTCTGAACATATGAGACACGCTGGTTTAGTGCTCCCAGTGGGAAGTATGAACAGAAATAAGTCTGTCCATTCCGGATTAAATGCTCTATTTTCGCTTCGACTTTCTTTTTTCAGACAGTGCCAGTTGTCCCTTATTTGTCTCTTTCTCCGTCTTCTCAACTTACTGCAGTGCAGTCTTTCTCTCCCTTAGTCATCTTTATCTCTCTCTTTCTCTAGCTCAGTCGTCTGCATCTCTCCCGTTGTTTGCTCATGTAACGATATCTTTCTATTTCTTTCTTCCGTCTTTTCACCCCTTTGCCTCCAATTCTCATCTGTCTGCCCCGTAAAGCAGCTATATTTACCGCCTGGAACGAACATACTTGATTGGCTGAAAGGTATTACGTATGACGGCTTAACTTGCATGCAATTGGTCGTTGTGTTTCCTTAGCCGCTAAACCGCTACCGAAAAGACTATAAAGGTGCGTTGGTTAAAATACACACCCTGTCAGGTGTTAATTATACGTTAGCATCATCACATGGGCAATATGCAAGTAAAAGCTAGACACAAAGTAGAATGGTAGCAATAAACCTTGCTGTGTAACACTCTTGGGTATCACATGCATAGGATTCATGACAATTTATGGACATTTATTGTAAACAAGCTTACAAAGAAGAAGATATATGATCTTTATTTGCAGTCTATGAAAGTGAAAGTGACTATTTGTCACTCTAAACACACAAGCACCACAACGAAATGTGACCTCTGCATTTAACCAATCACACGTGCACACATGGAGCAGCAGTCAGCTATCAACAGGGTTCACCGCTGTATAAGGCTCTGGGGCAGGCGGTGGTCTAGCTACAATGCAGATTCTGTGCCGAACTAAAAACCAATATTCAGAACATAATCAGTATGTTTTCTCTTGCAGCCTTGCTATAGCAATTTGGTTGGAGATCCCATGTTGACATACACACAGGTAATTTAGGCAGTTCAGTTATAGCGAATAACCTTACATTTTTACAAAGGTATGTTGGTAAAATAAATAATCATAAATCATAAATAAAAGGTTTAGGTCCGAAATGTGAAAAATTATGTAGATTTCTTGGCATCAGGCCTTTCTCCAAGCATTAAGAACCTGGTAAACCTACAGCTTTCCTGCAGCAATTGAAGTAAATGAAGCATTGAAGGTTAATGCAAACAATTCCTACATGAGCCCCAACTTCTTCTGATGACCTACAAACCCCTCTGTGAGAACAAAAGCAGAGCTGGAACACACTGTACCTACACCTTCTGATGCATCAGCACAGTACTGCAGTAACGGAAGTAGTACTGTATATCACGATCAGATGAAAAGGCAAAAAACATACACGGAGTAAGATAATGAGCCACAACATTAGAAGAAAAAAAATTCAGCAGTAGATTCTTTTAAAGGAAGAGCAGCACATTCTCCAGACTTCAGCTCCTACGAGCTGATCTGGGATGAACTGGACAAAAAGGGGTGAAATTCAAGTCACAATGGTTGAGGCACCTCTAGAAATTCTCTTCATTAACCATTAGGGCTTCATTTATTTCAAATGCTTCAGGAAAGGTTTAAGTTAACCAGCTTCTTCAGTCCTGAAAAATGCCTGTTTACCAAGAAAATTACATGAAACGACAAATTTACCACTGTACATTACATAGCTTAAATTTCTGGTAAAAAAAAAAAAAAAAAACACGTTATTACTACTATCCTCTATGACATGACAAAGTACAAAAGGTCAAAAGTGGTGTGTTTAATGCTGCATTTCACAACACTGTGGTTTCACAGTTATCTTTTGACATTCACAACTCTCATAAAAGGCAAGAGGTTCAGCCATACAGGGAGACCCCATTAAGAACTTTATTTTCTGACTGAAGTTTGTACAAAACTGATATCTAATGTTAGCACATGTTTTACAACAGAAGTGCTATGTAACCATGATCCAATATCCAACTTAATGTACAATACCAGGTTTGGTTTAAGCTTTGTTCTATTATTGGCTGAAAAGTTACAGTGTTAGTCAAATCACCTCACAGAACACCTGCAGGGTCCAAAAATAACATTTAGATTCAACTGCTAAAGTAGCTGGTGGATGAAAAGTGCACAGGGAAAGCATGTTGTATTGACCAAACTAATAAACCGCCTGTGTTACATATATATTTGTTTCAGCATAAAATGTGAGAATTTATTTGTAAGGCTAAGGATATGGCGACTCGCGGACTGTGCAAGATGCAGTTCGTTTATCACAGCAGTTCTACGGCTGCGCACGATCATTTGAGAAGAAAACTCCCTGGAGTCGGCTGTGAAGCTGGCATCAAAACACCAAAAACTTTGTGAACTTTTGTCCCTTTCTCGCCCAGGAATGTTGCATTATCAGACATTGACACATAATTTGACATTATTAGTAGCGTAACGCTGCATGAGTCAGTTTATTTGTTATAAAGGCACTGCTGTAACTAAATGTTACACAGTCTGGCCACGTGAAAGGCTATAGTTTCTCATTCGCATACATGATGCTCTATTACTAACTGCTTATCCAAACTTGTTCAAGTTCAATTTATTGATCATATGTATGTTAACGTTGGGTCAACAATACAAGGGCAAATTGTGTAAAGTGCGATGTGCAGAAGTGAAAAAATGACCAGTGTGAACATTGTGTTTAATCAGGGGCAGAGTAGCTTTGTCAAGCTCGGACACAGGACAGGAGCAGCGTGAATGTAGATAAAAATGTGGTAAACACTTTAAGCATAGCGTTTTATTGCTTGACAACTTTGGTACAAACATTGACCTGCCAGTGCGACCGACAGTCTTTTGAGACTTATTCCCCAAACAGAAAATCTTCCTGCATCTGTTGCCCAAGTTCAGATCCTTCTCTTGGACTTTTTCTCTTTTAAATTATTTGAAATATTTATTCAACTACAACTTAATCTACTGAATATTCAAAATTCAAAATGCAAACAGTTACATGAACAAGGGCAGCCACTCCTGGCACACTGCAATATCAACACTCCAATCCATGACTCAACAAAAGGTTGCCTCAGCAGAGCTCTACATCATCATAGACAGTGACGTAAACAAAACAAGGCTTACTTTCATTGGTATGACTCCTTTCACAATGCTGGAGTGTGCATGTTAGTACCAGCCTCTCCGTACCTCAGCTCATGACAAACTGGAAAAGTGACTATAGAGGGAACTGAAAGCATCAAACATGTTCAACAGCTATAAATGACATTTTCACGTCTTTGCTGATGTAGTCATATATAAGAATGTTGTGGTTATTCAAGGAACAGTCAGTCACACTTTTGCACACACCGCACATAAAGCAGGCATGACGTGTGCGAGTACACTGCTAACACAGCTGGCCAAGAACTTAAGCCAAGAAAGGGCTATGAGAAAATTTAACATTTTCAGATCTGAACCCAGTGATATGCCCATTCAAAACAAACGTGGAGAGCAAGAGCTAGAGAGGGGATTAGAATCCTGAAATACACGAGAAAGCAGATTTAAAAGACGAATGAATTACAGCAGCTCTTTCAGTAATCAACTCCGGGCTTAGAAAGCATGACATCCGAAGGAGAGCACTCCTCCCCCCTTACATGAGACCATCTGCCTCCACCCCCTGGCCTCAAGATGAAATGAGAATATGAACTCTTGTAACCACGCCAGGCAAAAGAAATAGTAACCAAGAAAAATCAACGCTTGCGCTGTGAATTACAAAAAAAAGGTTTCAACTGGAGGACTATGCGCACAAGCAAGAACTCGAAGTAACACTACCTGTGAGGGCAACACTATCACTGGTCACAAACCTAACACGGTTCCTCCCACCTACACAGCTTTAACAAAACTGGCTTTCCAGAAAGCTAAGGATAGTGAAAATTTGCAAAAACATCTGTCTGCCTGTTCTATATCCATGCATTCAACTGGCCATGCCAGTACTACCTGGGTGCACATACATCAGTAAAGGATCTGCATAATGAGTCATAGACACAGTGGGGACAGACTGCAGCACGGCCTGCATATGTAAAGCCTGTTCCAGTCATTCCTCCCACGTGGCTTACGCTGCTGTGTTTAGTTCTGCTTTAGCGATATGACAGGCTGGGAATGTTGAACGGTCATTGACATAGACCACACCCACACAGGTCTGACATGTGATTCAGTGTTTAGATCTTGTTTAGTCTTGTTTTGTCGTTTCTCCTCACTCAATTTGCTGGATGTTTACTTTTACGTTTATTATTATTATGCAAAAATTAACATTTACCCTTCAACGTTACACTGGGGTCAAGCTGACCAACTTTTATAAAAGACATGCCGATAGTTTTTGATGGAATCACTGTACAAGAGCCTCCGTTATAAAGCTCTTTGTGCTCATCTACCATTTTTGAGAATCCGTCACTTCAAAGACTGTACTTAATTACTCCAACATCCCTGTGGAGTAGCAGGGCAAGGGCAGGCTGCATCTCACAGCAAATTACTGCGATTATGCAGACTCGGCCTTGATTACAGCCAAGTGGCAGTCTCACATTCTGACATGCAAGTAATCATTTTTGTTGACGGGCATGAGGGAGAGGGGAAAAATCATTCAAACTGTGTTTCTAATGGTGCCAAAGCAAGATTTAGATTTGCACTGGCACAGACAAGCTTTTCATTCCACATAATCCAAATGGCCATTCAGTAACCAAAAACAGCCTTTCTTGTTCAGAAAAAGTAGCCACTGACACAGATTCACTCAAAACAAACCATAACTCTCAGACACCATTGCTCAGGCTGTGGAGAACCAACAGAAGGAAACAGACTGCAGCCTTTGATAAAGTAACACCATACAAATGAAAAATGGAACTGTTAGTAAAGACATATTGCTTATGTTGTCTTTAGATGTGCTGGTGTAACAAAATTGCTTTCCAAAAAAGGCAAGAAGGACTCACAGGAAACAGTGAAACAGACTCTAAAGAGACAAGAGTCTTCATTTCTGCTGATTCCACAGTTTAGTGTCAAGAAAATTCTTGGGGAGGAGTTTGATTAGCGGGTTCCACTACCACTACACTACTGGGAGCCATTTATTGTTTGTGGGGGTTCACTATTACAGTAGGTCACATAAGGGAATGTAACAAAAACCTGGGTGATAATGAAAGTTCTATAGTTTTTTACTTTCGTAAAAAAGTTGATGAACATGTGCTCAACACATCTGGCGACCAGGTCTTTACCGCAACTGCCAGTCTGTCTCTACGTTAATCTACCTGATTTTGCTCATGAAGGATGTATTATTTAGCAGAGAAGTGGAAAGTGGCTCTTGCATCTAACCAAACATTCAACATTACAGTAATAGACCAGGACATGCTGACATGTATTTTCCACACAAGTGGCTCATTAAGGCAAGATCTAACAAGAAGGCTGTGATCGAGAACTATTAGTTGGAACAGGAACCCATCCACCTTCACTAACCTCTGTGAAATATATGTACACACACACAAATATATACACCCATTTTGCAAAATTAACATTTTTGCAGACAGTCAGGCATGCACTGTCAAACCGGTTTCGTATTTGCAGTGATAGGGCAGGGTGGCAAGCAGCCTTAGGGCATGTATAATAACTGGCAATGATCAAGGAGCCTTGGGCTATGCTAATTCCTGCTTAAGAGAAGTGTTTTAACAAGAACACCCACACATAAAGGATTATGGTATTAGCAAACACATGCTGAGTCTGCTCCCAGATGCTTCAGATTACGCTCACTCTCCACACTCGGTCACCGAATCATCTGCATTTTGTTCTGTGAACAGCTTGCAACATCAATAATGCTACCAGAATTCACGTTCTGAACACATCAGCCACCCTTCATCTTTTATACATCTCTTTTCTGATTCCTGAGGACGTGTCACTGCAGCCTACCACAGCACTGTAGGCCTTGTAACGGAGTTCATGGCAATGAGACTACAGCCCAATGATCACAGCAGGAGGGAGAGCTGCTTTCATCAGTCTCAGTTTAACTAGAGAGAAAAAAGCAAAAAGTAAAAAACTGTGTAAACTGTACACAAGGCTCAGTGTGAAGTACTGTATGGAAGATTTATCTACAGAATGTCACAATATTTTTGCCACGGTTGCCCACTAAAAAGGTTAACCCATCATTGTGCTGTATAAGTCTTTTCTGACCAACAGATTTCAAACAATTACACATCAGTGTTGTACACACACAGACAGACACACAGACACACAGACAGACACAGACAGACACAAATTGCATTGACTGATCCAGCAGTCGAGATATTCCAGTTGAGAATTTAAAACGCAATCCTCACAGTCTTGCATGTGACCATCACTGAGTCACTGCTTCCTTTTGGAGGGACTGTCTGCAGCACTGAGTCACAGATGCAGAGATAAAGTCAGAAGATATCTACTGTATGGATATTGTGGAGAATGTGCATTGTGTAGAAAGGACAATCAACAATTCAGGCAAGCATTGCTCTTGCCTTCCTAGCTCCAGTTGTGCAATATGATTAGTCAGCACCTGTCTTCAATGAAATTTTGTTCAAAACATTGTGAAAATGCAGAATCAAGAACCCAGGATTGAGGGAAAAAAAACAACAAATTGATTCATGGATGGAACGCTTTGTTACATGCCACAGTTACGTTAGAACATCAAAATCCCTAACCAAATCTGCATAGTCGCTCATCCTGAAGAATTTCAGTATTTCAGACAGAGATTCAGTCAAGGAGACTGAATACTCTAGCACCTGCTGTTGCTGTGTGTGGTTATGTGATGTGTGGTAATGTTTCAGAAAGTCACTCAAACACCTGATTAAAAAGCATCGAGAATGTAGTTTTTTTTCAGAAACCAGCTTTTTAAAAGAAATTTTGTCTAGTAAATACGAGAACACAAAATGTCAAATGAATGATTCCTCAAACCCAAGGTCACTTTACATGTGACAAGGATTTATCCTTCGTCTGCAAGTCCTCAGCAATATAGAACCTAATGATCTTACTTAAAAAGACGAAGATGTTCTAAACTATTGTTCAAAAATAATGTTGAGTTCAGTGCTTAATGTGAATGTACTTTTGTTTTTTAAGTGGTCACTGATCACAATAACGTGAAAGGTTTAAAATGTTACCGTATGATAAAATGCACAACTGAACGCCCATAACATGCCTCAGTCTTCACCTTAGACCTTTTGTCTTACGTTCAGGTGGTAGACCCTTCAAAGTCAATCGTGTTGTTGTGCACATGTGGTGTCAAACATGCAGGACCTGGGTAGTGGCATCATGAAGTATATTATAGCGAACAGGCTAAACATTTGAATACAAGAAGTTATTATTTTCCCTACACTTTTATTTTCCAAAAAGTTCAAACACAATCTGCTTTTAATTATTAGGGCTTGAAGACTGCAATAGGAAGTGGACTGCTTATGTCTGCAAAAATCCAGAAAGGGGATATTTCCCTGGTTTTCTCATAATTAAACGGCAGAGTGGAAACAACCGGCAAGCTTCATGTTTTTCAATTCCCCCAGTGAGGTGTGCACACAACATTATAATAAACCAGTTCAAACATTTAGGTGGAAAAATTGGTCTTTTTAAGGGATGAGTGTACCTGTGATTACAGCCTAACGTGATTAGAGACAAAGCTTGTGTGTGCAGCACTCGATCACAGTTCACAGCTGCATCAATATCGAATAACAGATACATTCATTAATAAATCACTCAATAGGGCAACAACAAATAATCATGGTATAAAGTGACCAAGAGGTTTAAAGTTAAAACTATTTAAAAAGCAAGACCAAAAAATAAACCCTCTTACAATGCAGCTATGTGCAAATCACACACCAGCACACACAAGTGTAAATCATACAACCAACAGCTGAGAGAAGAGATGCAGTCTTCATATTTAGTTATAGAAATCTAAAGAAGTAGCAGGGTTCTCTGCATGCGTGTGTGTGTGTGTTGGAGCTGTGGCATATAACTCCTCTCCAACTTTAAAACAACTTGTACAGGTCAGAAATGTCTTGAGCTGTGTGCGGAATAATGTTGAAAAATATTTTAAAAAAAACAAGGGCTTTGGTGAGCTGGGGGAGGATGGAGGTCTATGAAGCAGAAGTTAGATTATTGGACAGTGCTTCTTCAGTCATCTGTGTGAAAGCAACAGCATTTGCTGTGTATGAAGTGAGACATAAATGAATGTAGTCAGATGTTGGAGTGCGCTATAGGCAGGCGGTACAGCATGTTGCTTTCTCAAAAAGACCTAGATGTGTTTGGACCTGGAAATGTTATTGCCACATGTATGATGATGTATTCCTTCAATTTTTGATGCAGTGTTCTGGGCCAGTATCGGGCCGTCAGTAACGCCATGGATTGGATGGAGCAATTTCTAAAATATGTGCAGGTATTACTTGGGTAGTGGATCATTCTCAGCACAGCTGTAAGACATGGTAGTGGCATGTTCGTGTGTGTGTGTGCTGCAGCTGAAGAATAAGAAATAATGAATTGAAATAAATAAAACAAAGAAAGTTAAACCGAACAAACAGCCTCTGATTTGAGAAGAGAACCCTGAAGAAAAGTAACCCTTGTAGCTTTAAACAATTGAAAAATAAAGTGAAAATTAACCAGAAAAGGGTTGAGTTAATCTGTGACATGCCCATTCGCATTTGTACTGAGCAAAAAAAGTGTTATTCAAAAATAAATACATTATTTAAAAAAAAAAAGAAGTAGCAGATACAGAAGACAGAAGCTGCGAGGGATACAGGGAAGTAGAAAGACATTCACAAACACATACATGACAGCAAAATTATAAAAGAACTAGCAAGTCGCAGAGAGCAATGTTGAAGTGTTCTATGCATGCGCTCCCCTGCAGCTCCATGGAGACAGGAAGTTGCTGGGGGTGGAAGAGGCACCAAACAGGAAGTGAGAACAAAGTGGTGTCAAGGGCAGCTGCAAACTCTCATGCACAAGTTACCAGGGTACTGTTACATGCCCCTAATCTCCCTTTTTTCATTGTATACATCATCATCGTCCCAGTCAGGGGACAAGGTTTAAAAAGGGACAGGTGGGCTTGGGGGGTGGGGTCCACAGCAGTCATACATACCGAGAGTCTGTAAACTGGAATCTTACAACAAACCACTGAGTGCTGCTTCTTCAAATTCACAGGGTTGTGCAAGACGCTGGTTGTGCACTTAACTTCTATTGGCTATTCAGCCCTCCATTTAAACAAGCAGGGACACACACACGCACGCACAGAGAGAGAGTAAGAAACCCAAGGCTCCTGGCCAACTTCACCCTAGCTAGTTGATGACAGCTACACAGAAATGTTTACCCAACGCTTAAATATTATTAATGGTAAAAAAAATTCCAGATAGGGATGCAGACATGCAAGAAAACAACAACAACAACAAAATCTTTTTAATACATTTCAATGCAAAATACAAAAAGATGGCAACACTGTTCAGTCTCCTTCACTAACAAATGATCTGTAAAATTTTAGCTTTATTTATAAATTACTGCAACAAATGACTGTAGAGGTGTTAGCCCCATTCACCACATCCATCAATGGTCAGGACTCACATGGGACCAGTGGTGGCCCAGCAGGTATTTCCTTCTCAGCACTGCAGTCACATGGACATGGTAGTGTTGTGTGCTCGCGCTGAGTACTGAGTATGACACAGCAGTTATGTTGCAATATTAAATTTGTATTGTTTCCACTATTTGTTCATTCTATTAGGCATTTGACAAGTTGGTCCAGGTTGCTTCACAGTTTGTGTTTATCATCCTCTAGTCTTTCATTAGTGTACAGTTTTTAGCTGCAGAACACAGCTGACCTGTTACTTTTGGTTAACACGTCCTCTCATTCCAGCAGTGCCACTGAGGTGTTCTTCAAAACCTCCAGCACGCACGCACGCACACACACACACACACACACACACACACACACACACACACACACACACACACACACACACACA
>JBBPDA010130150.1:0-21042 GCA_037974385.1 Arnoldichthys spilopterus | reverse complement strand
GCTTGCTGATCTGCGTCACTTGGGTGATCACATTCAGTTCCATGTTTTTCTTGATGATCTTTGAAATAATTTACAACTTACACTGTTCTCATAGTGCAATTCTTGGACTAAAGTGATAAAATAAGACGGATGAGCCCATAAACGAGTGTAATAAAACAGCTGCTTCAGTAAAGGGAAGGAGTGGCTTCTAGATGGGGCATGCAAGTGCACAGTAGCTGACATGAGAAGGGGAACACTGCCACTATCAACATGACAGAGCCTAAAGTTATCTGTGTAGCGGAAACTCTCAATTCCTGCTGTTAATCTCAGTTAACTAAAGAGGAAAGTTACGGAACATAAGAAAAGTCTCTGTTCGCACAATGAATTTAACTGCAACACTCTGCTATGCTCCGCCCACAAATGTGTTCTTTTGTCACAGCTGTTGCCAGGCTGGACAAGCCTTACAGAATGCTGTCAAATATCCCATTAAACCTAAAGAGAAAAAGCAGCGCACTTTGCATGTTATATAACACTGGGCTTCATTCACCAGGTGTTTATTAGAAATTTCTTATTAAAACCAAGTTATGATGTTTTTACAAAGATTCACCAGTGTTTTCTTATTTGGGATTTGTTCCTAGGTAAGAACAGACTCAATTCATTAGCAGACTTATGCACAATTGTGTCTGACTGATGTCAGTGCAAATTACTTTATTATTTTGACAGTACTGTGTGAGTTCTCTTTGTAATGCCAGTACTCAAAAAGGTTTATTCCAGAGTTGCCATCCTTTGTCTTCTGCTTAGAGTGAGATTTTGTTTAAAATATATATATATATATATATCATTTTTGCCATGGGGAGGGGGAGGGCACCTAGCAATCTAGCAGTATTCTCACACTGGTAGATCAGTCAGCATATTAATAAGCACAGGTGTGAGATACATTCACTTACATACTAACTCCAAGAAACGCCCAAGGCTGTGCACTAGCTTTAGCAAGGCCCTGCAGTCTGGCTTTTATGGTGCTTGGGCTTTATGGGCACTGTACAGTCTCCTCTTAACCTCTGACTGCTTGCAGCGAAAACTGCTGCCGCTCACTTACCCTCCCGCTCTGACCTGAAAACAGTGGCTCAGGGCCACACGTGATTGCTTTTGAGGCACCTGCTGCTCTCTCAGGTTACTGGAGGAAAATCCTTAGACATAAGGGGCGGAGAGTGAGTTACATAAATAGTGTCATCAATTATCCAATCAGTTCACCAGCCCATCGTCCACCAAACACAATACTCCTTCTGCACAGAATACACAGAGCAGCTTGGGAGAAAAAGTTCATTGCTGTCCACTTTTCTGCATGACTGTGCCTTTAGTAGGCCAGCACACTCTCAGCTCTCTCTCTCCTGCTCTCTCTCTCCTGCTCTCTCTCTCTCTCTCTAATCCAAAGCCTCTTTCATTGACTATCGTGAAGTAAAATCATTGAGGGGGAAAATAAATCCAGAGGGACATAGACTCTGTGTACAGGACAATTAAGTCTATCAGAAGCCATAAACCATCAATGAGAGGGTCATGTTGACCTTAGTGACTTACAACTACAGTTAACTATGGCCTGATGTCTTTCCAGCAACATTGTACAATGTGTCAGTAACTTTGAATACAAAAATGGTCATTGTATATAAAGGTATTCTTTTAAATAGCAGGAATATTGCTTTTCAAATCACTGTTGTATGTATCAGTTCATTAAAACCATGACTATGGTTTCAGTTGGGCTTTTGCTTATCCATGCAACAGGATAAAACAAGTTGTATCTATTACTTTCATGTTATCAATAATTATCTGTTTTTAAATGGATATATAGGTTTTAACAGGTTTATTGTCATCATTGCATAAAAGGCCTATAACTAGTTACATTCTAATTGCTTATTTTGGGTGTTTAAGCTTCTTGACTAATTGCATATGTTCAGAGTGCTGAGATTTATGAGGTTATTTTGACAGATGTTTCAACAACTGTAAATAATTTTTGGTCAAAATAATGCATATCATACATTTCAGTGCAGTTTTAAATATGTTGCTTATCACAATATATCAGTAATTCATCAGTGTGTCAGAAGGCACATCAGAAACATGATCTATAGCACTAGGACCACAATAGGGTATTTGTCTGTATTGTTCAGTAAAGTGCATCTAACTCACCGGCAGTGAATGAGAGTGCACAGCAGGTGGTTAAGTGAGATACACTGAAGATCGATCCATTTGGATATAGATTCATCTGCAGATTTGTGTCTATTTTCATAAATTAATCAGGAAGCCCCAAGATGTCCTGTACAGTTCATGCTTCTGTCCCACTATTCAAGATGATCATAATTTGGCTAAAAGCCACACAGCTGACCCATTAGTGACCATAGCACAGCTGCTCTGAGCTCAAAGCAAGCTACTGACCCGTGATCAAATCCCCACACAACAGCGGGGCAGATGGGCTAGACACCAGCTAATATTATAGCCCCTAATCACCCTCATCCACTCAGGGGCTGTCTGCTGAACACTCTCCCCACACTGACCCACCACATCAGACTATCTACTCCACACTGAAGCGCAAAACTATTCCTGAGGGTCAAAATTCTCAGATTTCTTACATTTCTTAAATGTTTCTTTTAAAGAACGGGAATGAAGCTTTTAACTTCAAAATCTCTTAGCGAGAATATCTAATACCATGACAAATCACAGTGTATGGTAAGGCAAACAAAGGTAAAAAGTAGCAAACAAATATATCCACAACTTATTAAGGCACATGGAAACACTTGGCTGTAAAAAAAATGACTGTAAATGAATTTAAATTGCGAGTGGGTGTCAGTTTAAAAGCTTTTCAGTGATGCACTTCTGTACTTCTAGAGAATTCTACTCATGTACACAATGACAGAAAACCTAAACACAATTATCAGCTAATGGGCATTTTTAATAGCGCCTCAAATAGCTTTCTGTGGTGTATATGTTCAAAGTGGAGTAAGATAAAGTGATTCAGCCTGACTCAGCCTCTCTTAGATACTTCAGTTATTTCTGAGTTGAATAAAGGAACAAAAAATAAACAAATAACAAAAAATTCAGATAGAGTTTCATAGAGATAGAGAGAGAGTGTGAAGTGATGCAATAACCAAAAAAAACACTGCTGGCTACTCCACTGGTTTTCTTGTAAACAATAATGTTTTCACATAAACAAGAGATAAGGGTCGAGCAATAAAGTTGCTCCAATCTCTAATCCAAGTGGAACCACACTCTTAAAAAAAAGGCACTGCCAAGGTTGTTTCAGCAGTGCCATAGAAGAACATTTCAAGTTCCATAAACAACCAAGTTTGTAAGATTCAAGAAGTTTATTTGTTGCATACACAGTTAAACACTCAGCGTGCACTGAAATGTAGCCCTGACCTGCTCCAACAGCTTAAACAGACTAATTCTAGAAATAAAACAGATGAAACAATAAAATTAAAAAGATGGAAATAACAAATAAACAATATATACTCACTGTATTGTATCTGGAAAAAACGTACAAGACAAAATAAAACAGGAACATATGCAGCTATACTGTAATACATTGTACATTTGTAAATTACGTTAGAGATGAAAACTGTAATGAGTGTAAAATATCTTCTGAACGTACAAAGGACCTTCACATAAAAGTTCTTTACCAAAAATTTTACATTTGAAGTTAAGAACGTTTTTTTGTGTTCCCCAGTAAAGCTGCCAGTTTGGAGATGCTATTGTTGAATAATAAAAAAAAAACTGAACGGCAATGATACATAATGCACAAGTTTGATATAGATACAGATATAAATGACAAATAAATCTAAACAAAAAAAATCTATGATTTCACTACCGTGCATTACACAGTAGCCCTGTGCGATGTGTTTGCAAACTTTGTGGACAATTTCTCACTCTCTGGATGTTTTAGTCAGACCCCACAAACAAATCCCACAAATCACACACATCAACTAGTTATCATCCTGCTTATAGACTCATATTAATCACAGCATAAAAGCCAAAGGTCAGAAACATTTCGCTAAGAATGGTAAACATCCTACAAGTGTGTTTTATGAAAGCCTGGACTTTCAGTAAATAAAAGGTCACACAACATGTTACACTCATGCTGGTTACTCTTAGTAAAGACTGTGCTGGACTTCAGCTCTACCTCAACATTCTGGTCCTGCCTAACACTGAGGATGGGAGAAGTGCACCTAGCTGTGGTTAGAAGTGTGTAGTAAGTGTGTTACCTGTACTGCACACCTGTGTGCAGTGTTAGTAAGGGGTGGGGGCAGTGGGGGTCTGAGTAAAAAGAGCAAAAAGCAGCATGAGAGAAGGCTCCTACCTTATTGTGGTGTGAAATAAACCCTCCTTGCTGTTTTAATCCAAAGGGGAAGCGCACACACAGGTCAAAGCTCTACACCCCAGCACTCACAGACACAGGAGATCGTGAGTTTCCTTTTCTCTCCCTCTCTTTCACTTTCAGCCCCTCTCTGCCCTCTGCTTGTCACACTCACCGCCAGGCTCTTTATAAAGTTTAGGTGGGAGGACAAGCCCTCCGCCCCAAGCCCTCCTCCTTTTTGCTCACGCTCTCTTGCTCTCTCTCTCTCACCACTTTTGCCTCATAATCTAACTTCAGTACTCTCATACTGCCCTATTGCTCTCTCTTGCTCTCTCTCTCTCTCTCTCTCTCTGCATGACTTGCTCAGCTCCTGGTGGTCAGTGACACAACTGCACTGCATCTAATAAAATGTAGCAGTGACTGAGGCAGAGACCTGATTAACAGTGTGTACATTAGACATAAAAGTCAAAGAGAACATTGTCTCAAGAAAAACATAATGTTTCATTTGATCAGGAGTGCCCAAACTTCTGCATATGACGGTATGAAATTGTAGCTACTGTTTCCATTGTGTGAACATTTCATGAGCAATAGACAAAAAGAACATTTTACATTTACTTTTACATTAAGCATAATTCCTGCCTTTATCATTTCTGAGATCTGGAGGTTTGTTATGGCACCAATAATCAGCAGCATTTCTATGAGCAAGATATGCAGTAGCTTAGCAAGCCACAAGAGTCCCCATGTTAATTCTTACTGTTACTCTTTACTGTAGGTTACATGAAACCTACACAAGCTTTTTATGACAACTGACGTGAAACTACACAGACATTTATAAAGACGTATTTCAACAAGCGTCCGCGGTCATTAAACTTTCTGGGATCAAACTGATGAAAATTGACTGGTGGTGCTGGAATAAACCTTTATAAATGTTAATGTAGGACAATGGCAATTGTTAAGAAAGGCTTATGAACGTTACTCTACAGTAAATCTTTTTTTCTTTGGTAGAAACATTTTGTGAAGATATAACTGAAGAAAGCAGTACTGATATACATGGCACCTTCAGTTTTCTGTGATTTTATTGATTCATTTATTTATTTACTCATTTTATAATTATAACATGTTTAATTTACATTGTGTTTACATCAGCATTTGTATATTATGTTTTCTGTATCAAATTAAGTAATTATTTAGAAAGCGGTTATTCTTTTTCACTCATGCACAAAATTGTGATGGCCGAAACATAAACCATAAATTTAAGCTGATAAAGTGCTAACATTAAAAAAAAAAAGAAAGAAAGAAAGAAAGAAAGAGAGAAAGGAAGAACATTAATTTATTTATTCTGTGAAGGTTAAAGCAATAAATAAAAACCAACTGGTCAATGCACCAACACAAATAGATTGTGTGTCCTGACAGTAGGCAAGGAGATATTCCATTTAGTAAGAAGAGTAAGCACATTACAACATCATCTTTTTCCATAATACAATGATCAGTTCAACGTGAAGTGACACGCTCCGCTTTGCTTTTTTCAAATACCTAGATAATATAACCTTTCCATTACTTCACCATATTCAGTGTAGTGCAAAAGTGCTTGGAATTTCTTTTGTTTGGGCTCTCCAGCACTTTGGCATTACTTTAGGTGCAGATAGTGTAGCCTAACATTAACACAAGAACAATGAGCATCTAGCTAAGCATTATACTACAGTTAGAATTATATTATTTGGTCATTTTGACCATTCTCCACTTTAAAAAACTGAATTTACATCAATGACAGTTTAATGGCAGAGGAGGGTTTTTAGATGGTCATTTTGAATAAAATTAGCTTATTATAAAGTGTATGTGTCTCAGTACTGAATATACTGAAGGCTTCGGTATCAGTATAGAAAAGGTGGCATTGTGCCATCCCTTACATACACAAAATAACAGTGATTCCATTTATCAGACTGTACACCCATCTTCCCCCAGTGGCCTATCAGAACATATCCTCTGCAGTACCACAGGAGCTTCAGCTGATTCATCAGCTGCACTGACTCATTTATAGTTATTAACACAGTGATTGTAGCTACAGTATCTATAATATGTATCACCCTTCATCCGGTAAATCCACAGCTGTGACATGTCATATGTGTTTGTGAATGGGCGTGTTTGTGTGTTTGCACGCGTGGGCCGGGGGGTTAACCTTGAGGGTCTGCTTAGTGTCTGCTCCTGCACATACCCTGCCAGTCACAAAGTCATGACTCAGTGATTCGATTAGGCAACTACACATGTGCCATGTATGAATCAGGGTATAAAGACAATGCATTCACTTTGTACAGATTTCACAAGTGTGTGGGTAGTGAACTATTCTGAGTCATGAGAGGGTCCGCTTTCCAGATGCTGACCACCACAGGGTTCATTTCTCCTACGGACAAGAAGAAAGAGAAGTAGATAAGGGCTGTTCCCAGAAGTGATATCCATTAAAGCAATGAGACACATGGCAGCTATATGTTAAAAGAGATAGAGATAGAGAGAGAGAGAGACAGAGAGAGAGAGACAGAGAGAGAAAGAGAGAGAGGGGGGGAGAGAGAGAGAAAGAGAGAGAGGGGGAGAGAGAGAGAGAGAGAGAGAGAGAGAGAGAGAGAGAGAGAGAGAGAGAGAGAGAGAGAGAGAGAGAGAGAGAAAGTCTGAATTATTGAGATATAACAGAGATTAGGAACAATGCAACATCAACTCATCCTAGAACAATCACACTCTTTCCTCCCTCAGCAACCTCTGACACTGCAGCATTTAGGATAGCATGTGTGCGGAGCAGATGCAGTGTGTCAGCATAGTGTCATACTCTTCCTCTATAGCAACACTGTTTGTGTGGACATGAACAGAATGAACTCTTCACATTAATTGTCCACTCTTCATAAGTCAGAAGTGCATAATCCAGTGTTTTTGGTAAATGGCACTTCTGCAGTTAGGGACTGCTCTGTGGTAGCATTTAAGAACTTGGCTCAGCCAGATGTGTTTCAAATTCACTTAACTCTGCTGATAACAGCACTTCAGAAACTACATGAGCTTTATAGCTGTGCTTCTGGAAAGCTCGTCAAGCTGGTGTTCGCATTTTCAGCTCATTTCAGACAATATCCAAAATAATGATTTTTTTCTTCAGTGTATTCGTTTCGTTGAACTGTTTTGAACGGCCGTGTTATTAATGGAATGGTAATGTAATTTTTGACTTTTGGTTTAGTACTTTCCTTCAAACTACAGGTGTTCACTACTTTTTTTAAAAAGAGAAAAAATTAACCCATGAGGAATGTAGTCCCTTGACTAGTGATCAGTAAATCTGTTACTAATTTATTCACCCTCCGCCCACCCACACACCTAAACACACAATGGGGTTTATCTCTTTATGTGTCACTCATATCCATGACTGCTTATTAGCTGAATTTTTAAAAGAGCAGCTCTGGATGGTTAGAACCAGGTACTTCAGAATGTATGACAGCGGAACTCCAAAAAGAAAACATGCTCCAAAAGACAAATCAGTGCAAGAACGTAGTTGATGAGAAAGATTCTCAAATTCTAACTGAGACGAACTGTTAATATTAAGCTGATGTGAAGTGAGATGGACTTTTTACAAAGTAGTGATAGCAAAACACAGTACAGCTCTGCAGCTAGCCGCCAGCCCACAGTGTTCCAGAAAGGCGAAATACGTTATGACTAGATAAGTAATGTTAGCTAAGGTGCAAGAGAGAGTTAACACTTTAGATGGATTTCATTTTCTAAGTGAATGACCTGCACTGTGGCCTGGCTTTGGATTTAACATAATGCAGTAATAGATAAATGATGAGGTCAGAGTGAAAGAACAGTGCTGAATGTCTCTGACCACTGCCAGTGTGTGCAAGGTTCCCCTCATAAAGCAGTGTGACCTTTCAGGGTATGGACTCCAGAAGACCTTTGTAGGTGTGCTGTGGTATCAGACATCAAGACATTAACAGCAGATACTTTGAATCCTGTACTCCATCTTGCCATTCTTATGCTGGCCTATTTGTCCTGCTTCCAACACACCAACTTCAAGAACTGACTGTTTGGCTGCCTAATATAACCCACCCCTTCACATGTACTGGATAGAGATACATACAGATGCATACAGAAACATAGAGATGACCACAAATGAGGAGCGCTAAGTACGAATAGTATTAAAGGATTCCTGCTAGAAACATGCTATTTTTTATGCATCTGTAATCTGATTAGTCTTAACCCTGTAACTGTAGCTAAATGCAGCTTCCTTTATGTTTTTCTACCATGGTTATAGATTTGATGTTACATATACTCGTTGTCTATCATGTCTGAAAGTACAACACACGCAAATATATCTTGTGCTGACTCATTTAGTCACTTTGAGACACACAGGAAATGTTTTCTAAGCATTTTCCTCTTCTAAAATATCTTAAAATATCAGCTTTTATTGAGTCATATCTGATGTCTGTACATAATTTAGAAATCCTACATACTCAGGCCTGACTAAGGGTAAAATAGTGATGATGTACAGTGATACTGAGGCACAAGGAGACAGAGAAAGCATGATAAGCATCACAAGGGCCAGGCAGAGGCCAGCTTTAGCCCATTCTCTCCATAATTAGCCAGATTATCTTCTCTCTCTCACTCCTTCCATATCTCTCTCTCTCTCACACACACACACACACACACACACAGACACACACACACACACACAGACACACCTGCTCGTTGTGTTTGGGTCTGTGGTTTGCGCTTTAATTGAACTCATATTGTTCTGCCAAACACTTGCTGCAAGCCTATTCATGCCTTAGACCCCACGTTTCTTTCTCCTTCAGTTAAAGTGTGTAGCTAAATTCTCAGCTGCATCATTTCACCATCCAGTCAATAATATTAGTGTTCATGTTCAATTATAGCGAATGGCAGGTCAAACCAACATTACATTCCACTAGAAACAGATCTCATCTGCTCTTTTCCACCTGGTTGTTTTCTCTACCCTCTTTAAGCCAGTAATTTACAAACACAAACGCATCAAAGAAGTCGTATTGAGGTGAGTGCAGTAATACAGTCATGTAGGGGCTTGTCGATGTGTTTAGGGCTGCTTTTGTTTAAGATCCCTTTTAGGACCTGCTCACTCATGCTTCAGCAGACTCAACAGTTTCATCTCCGCTGCTCAGCATAAAAGCAAATCTAATCATATGTGCTCATAAAGGCATTATAGCTCTGGAAACTATGTGGCTAAAGCTAAACTCAAGTGGACATGGATTCTGTAAAGGCAAATGAAGATAAAGGTTGGATCGGATAATGAGAAACCGCTCGGAAGAAATGAAACAGCAGGGTTCCTAAAGAAAAACATCCCTGAGGATATTTGGAATGACTAAAACTTGACTTACCATTTGAAGCTGAAGCAGATAAAAAGCAGGAGACCCCCTCTCTTAGTGCTGTATTTGAAAGCAGATCTCAGGTGGTCTTCATTGCCCCCAACTGTGCAACCAATAGACACAGCTCCTGCGGGACAGGGCTAAACACTTAATATCTTTCAGCACTCACTACTGTAAGACACACACATACAGACACACACACACACACACACACACACACATACATACATACAGACACACACATACACACACACACACACACACACACACACACACACACAGAGACACACACATACAGATGTTCCCTTTCAAAAGTTCACAAGGCCAAGGTCCTTACCATTAGGCCACCACTGCACACAACTCACAGTTAAGAATGATTTATACTCCTGCAAATAGTAGTTAATTAATGAATTAAGTAAGTAAAATGATTTATGGGTAAACTATGCTTACAGGGGATTGGAAAGGCCAGGGCATGCACCCCTCCAAAAACTTTGCTATGCATGGTGTGAACCTTTGCCTCAAACAAATGAGACCCAAACAATACTTGAACTGAACCTGACCTAACCAGGATTGGCAAAGTCATTACAGAAAAACAGTGAAGTGAGGATTTTTTTGGAGAAAGAAAATTGCAAGACTTTCCTCTTTGTTTTCAGTATATTCAGACATGGACACTGTCCCCTAGCAGACACCCATATGGACATTTATACACAACGCCTACATATTTGCCAGTGTGTAGACAGAAACCTACAGCAGCCAGGGTGATGTTGATGAGGTTTTTAGCAATTGGTGGTTAGCAGAACAACGTAGGTATGGTGAAAAATAGCATAGTGTTGTCCGACATAAAAAAAAACAAACAGAACATTTTTCAACCAATAAGATCACATGGTTATACAAAACTAACCAAAAAAAAATAATACTCAAAACATTTTTCTCTTTGCTGATCTGCTTTGTGTGTCTGGAGCTTAGTGCAGTATGAGACATTCGAACTCTGTTGTGGTTGAGAGGAAAGGATGCAAGGCCCCCTGTGTTGGGCCTGCTGGTGGGCGGGTTGGTGGAGAGCTCTGTGGAAAGCTATTGTTTTGAGGCCAGGCCACAGAGCACCAGGCCCTGGGTCAGCCTGGGACTCCCATGGAAAAAACTGCTCATGTTTCGTCTTGGGGTTGTTTGCGGTCACTATGGTAATGGACACAGAAAGAACATGACGGGTGCTTCCATTTGAGCCAGAACAGTAATGTGTTTGAGCGAGCATGTGTGGCAGCATTTATTATTTAAAACCGACAGGGCAGGTGCTTGAAAAGTTTCTCAGAATCTCTCCAATCAATATTTCTTGAATGTCCTTTCTGTCATATCATAACCATTTTTAGTCTTTTATACCATGAACATTCCATAATGAAAGGACCAATAGAAATCACACAGAATAACTGCATCTTATAATCAGAGTCAGGATTCTGCATATGCCGAGTGTGTTCACAGGTGTTCTGTAGGAGACTTTGTGTATAAGCCTACACTTTAGTTCTTCATCGTCATAACCACATTGCTTTCATATTAATAGTAACTGAATAATTTATAGCAGTTACCAAATAATAAGACAAGGCAAACGCTTTAATACCAAAGCAAAATGCTTCTGCCTTTTAACCCTTGGAATCCTAAGTCAAAATTTTATCACGTTATTATACATGCATGGTACCCAATCAGCACAAATTACCCTCTCCAGCTGTAGTAGTTTCATGCTTCATGAGCATACCATACTAGAAAGAATCCTATGTTTACATCTAAAAATGTTTATTGTCTTTTCTGTAATATTATTATTTGACTCTGTAGTGATCGTAACTGAAACGTGAATAGTTAAATCCAAGCAATTACACACAGAAACAGAGCTCAGTGTTGAGTGCACTAAGTGAACATGTGTTTTCATTAAATATATAGCTTATACTGTAAAAAAAAAAAAAAAAAAAAATCTGTACATTTATTCAGGCAGTTATACTATTACATTAATGTTTTTGTATATTCTTTGTTTTATTTTTTTTTTTATGTTTTTTGTAAATGTATGGATAGATCTGTTTAAGACCAAAACACCAGGTTGGAAATTCTAAAAAAACAGAATATTTAAATATATAGATTGATTATAGTTGCATGAGCTAAAATCATCTACAGTCTAACTGAAACATTACTCATTACTATTTATTGCCTTGTTTATTCGTTCCAGCATTTGCTTCCATAAAGTCATCTGCTGTGATAAAGAACACAAACTACTCTTTAAAATAATCAGTATTCATCATTTATTTATTTATTTAACCTTTATTTAACCTGGAAATCTTAAATCTCTTTTTCAAGAGAGACCTGACCAAGAATGTCCACCATTATAAGTTACAAAACATGTAAAATCAAACATAAAACAAACAACAAGCACATTTGGTAGAGAGGATTAGACCAATACATCCATTAAATATGAATTTAACTCTTCATTTTCACTTCTCAGGACTTTATCAAAATTGTGCATATCTTAGAGATATAAAATCATTAAGCTGCAAGGTGTTCTGAAGATTATTTCATGTCCATGGAGCAAAATAGGAAAAATATATTCTACCCGGTTCTGATGAGACCCAATGATGCAACTTGTAGCACAGCATTACCCTTATCCTAGACTGACTGCTACCTTCACAGCTCCTTTAATTATTCTAACTTCAGTTAAAGTTCAATATTGTAAACACATGTGACAGTTAATATTTTGTCTACCGCTGTAAATTAGTTACCACATTTCCTCTGGTCGAAACCATATAGTAAGTTGCAATGACAATGAAACGTATGAATTATGAAGAAAGGAATGAAGTGAGTCTACACATTAAACATTTTAGGTAAGTTAAGGTAAATCAGTGATGATCAGTAGGGTTCAATGGGTTAATCTGCTTTCTCCTTTAAGGCTTTGACCTCTAGGCAACTAAAAAATAACTGAAGCTTTAAGCATTTATATTTGTTCAAAGCAGTAGATCATAACATAAATAAAAAAGATGAAAAATGTTTGACTTTTTACCATTAGACCCTGTGCATAAAACCTATTCCAGACTGAAAGTGTAGATCATAAGTCGGATTTCCAGAAAGGATCGGTTGAGGCCTGGGTTACCAATGGTTACCAATATTATGGACTGGTGGGTGCCAGCAGAAATCGTGCATCCAAGTGGTCATGATCCGCGGTGGCAACCCTTAACAGGAGGAGGAAGAAAGAGAAGAAAGGGAGAAGAAGAAGACTCTTATTGCCTCTGCATTAGCATAGAGTTATTATTCAGTATAAATTGGTTGGTAAATACTAATTGGTAACTTCTCACTGTAATTTATGTAGGTAAAAGACTGAGAAATTGAAGTTTATGTCTATTCATAAGACCTCAGATGTAGATCAGTGCTTTATGGGTAATAGTCTATATTAGTGCAATGTTATGTGATAAAAATAGTTTAGCACTTGTTTTGGGACCCATGTCTGACATTCTCATGTCTGCAGTGATTCCAAAATGAACCAGGAATTCTTTATAACATGATAAAGGTTAACTGCACTTAAGTAACAAAGGCCAGGGGCATTCCAAAACATATCACACATCCAAAGATGAGGTCAGTTAGAGTGACCCAGCACCAGAAGAGTAACCCCTCCCTTTCCCCAGCTTGCCCTGTCCTTGGCTACCTAGAGTCTGCCAACTCTCCTCCCCATCGCCAGGTCAACATCAAGCCACAAGACATGTTCCTGCACAGTCTATTCAAGAAAAAATTCCCAGGATTCTTCAGATACGCTATCTGTGGGTGCAATGGAAAACAGAAGAAGCAGTGAAAACAATAGAGAGCACACAGCCAAGAAGAAGACACAACAAAATCCTGATATTTGGGCTTGAATTATGTTCTCTTCCCTGAACAACTTCACACAAAGCATGAAAGGAGAAGAGGTTCCCACTGCTGAGAAAGTGAAATCAGGAGTGAGATGATAAATAAATAAACTACATTTATTCTGGATTCTTCACTTCACTCTAACAAATACCAAACTCAGCATACAGTACTGTGTATCAGTCTTAGGCAGCCATGTCAATAGTTTAAAGTTAATTATCTCAGCAGTGTTTCTTTCTGACAGCAAAAACAAAAGTGAACATTAGAATCAATGCAAACAAACAGGCAGGCAGTGAAAAGATTTGTTTTGTTTGTAAGTAGTTGATGTTGTATGAGCGGGTAAGAACCATGTTCTTAGGGAACCAGGGAATGTTTGGCTCCAGATTTCTCCTCCATGCCTGTAGTCATTGCATGGATGTGTGTAAAGCTCCATCAGCACCTGATTTCATCCAGTGAAGGTCTAATTGAGCCCAAACCAGTGATTTCATGAAAACTACAAGTAATACTGGGCATCCAATATGAGAACTCTGGGAATGATCAAGTCAATAAACGAACAAAGTCACTGTTTAATGTTTACAAATATGTAAACTAAAACCTGCAGCTAGATGAAGGATGTGTCAGATGTCCTTATCAAAATAACTCACTGTATCATTTTATTTTAACAACAAAGATACCAATCTTGACCTGAAATAGTATCACAATAAGAGTTTCAACGAGACCAGTTATCAGTGCACATAACTGTGCATTCACATGGTAAGCAGTACATGGTGTAAATGCCCCCAGATTTGTTTTTGTGTGTGTAATGCCACAGAAAAGTCATGTTTGATTTCCTAAAAAGTCATTTACTGGAGGGTTCTTAAGAAAACCATCTTTAGAAATGAGATGTAGCCTTGGAGAAAATAGTTTAGCAAAACAATGATAACGTTTAAGAAACTTCTGCATAATATTATGGTTCCATATGGTTTTCCTTCAGAAGAATAAATCTTCTCTAAATCAAATATATGAAAACATATGGTCATGAGAAGAAGCTTTAAACAATAAACTGATTTCATATCAATGAAAAAAAGCATAATGCTTAAGTTGCTTGATGAAGGCAGATCTTAATCTTGTCATCTAAAGGAAATGCAAGTAAAGGAGAACTCTAATGGACATGTGACAGACCTGAGAGATGAGACAGAAAGCTAAGTACCTGGTCTTTGGTACAATAAAGAACATTTTGTTAATTGGACTGAAAGGAAATCAATAGCAAAGCTCTTAGATGTCTCCTGGGCAGATGTCAATGTCCCCAATCCCCAAAACTAACATTCAACCTCCCATTTAACTCTAAAGCCGACACTCTTAGAAAAAAGGTACTAAACTATCACTGGGATTTTACCTCTCACATCACTGGGCGAGCAGGGTCTCAAGGGTAGCTCTTCAGTACATTAAGTTAGGGAACATAACTCTACCATATTCTATTGCCCTTATACTTTTTAAGTGACACTGACTCCTAACAGCTTTTCCTGACAACAAACACATTAGTTTACAAAAAAGTACAAATTTCCTCTTTACCCCAAGGAAAAACATAATTCAGAAAAAATCACAAAGTTGGACATGAAGGACCACACTGGACCACATACCTTTAAAGTTCATCTGAACCCTTTACTACTACACACGTCTGGTTAAAACTTTGTCTCATGCAATCTTCTCTATTTAAATGCAACAAAAACAGACAACAGTTATGTAACAAGAAAAAAGCCATGCATTTCCAAAAAAGCAAGAGGGAGCTTTCATAAACAAACCACCTTTCAGCAGAATGAGGGAAGCTTAACAGAGGGACTGTAAATATCCAATGACTTTGCCATGTAAGCTTCCAGAACGATCCATCCTGGGTTTTCTTCCACAAATGAGAATACCTTCAGTTTACTGTTCGTTTTTTTTTCTTACATTAAAAAACCCTCTCAGCTACAAACACCAACATCTAGAAATGACTTGTTACAGTCCTGCTTTTGCAATTACGAAAAACAATCAAACAAAAAAAACCTCTTAGTTTATTGAGGTGGCAGCTAAAAGCTCATAGCATAGAGTGGCATATGTAGAAAAGCATATAATATAATATAGCTTTATTGACTCCCTACTGGGATCTGGGATTTCAGCAGCTGAAAGATACAATATATCTACACATCCTTATATATACACATATACATACCTATACATATACTATGTACACACAAAATCAAATCTACATATATATAAGTTCCAGTCTAACTAAAAATAGTTAAAAATCTTTAGGAAATAAAAAAAATATAAAGCATATCTAGCATATCCATATGAAATATAAAGTACAGGGAAACGGCCCATAGTAGCTGAAGAGGTCTGTAACAAGAAAGCCCCAATAATGGGTGATATGGTTTTGGGAACAAGAGTAGTTCCTAGTTTACAGGTGGCTCGCAATTACTGTTGATCAAGTAAGTAAACCTAAGGGTCTGTCCATATGGGGCCCTTCCTCAGGAGGAGTGAGTGGGTTCCAGCAGAAAGAACTTCAAATAAAAGCAGGGAATCAGGATGGATCAAGCTGTCCAAACAACATGATAGGACAGAACCACTGGTATCTCAGGGCTAGCATGTGTTATTGGACAAGGAGAGAGGGAGAGAGCAAGACGGAGAGAGAAAGAAAGCTTTGCCCCCTGCTGTGACACTTGCAGTTGGAGGTACCAGCACCTACAACGTGTGATCTAAATGGGCATGGTGGCTCATAAGATACTGAGAGTATACTCAGATACTAAGTGAGAGACGTATAGAGCCCCGCTGTTGTAACACATGCAGAATGGGGTCTGGCATTGTCTTGCTGAAATAACCATGAACTTCCTGGGAAAAGACATCACATTAATCATAGCATATATTACTCTAATATCTAAGTATGCATCTCTGCATCAGTGGTACCTCCACACACATGCAACTGATGCACGGCCATACCATGATTGAAGGTGGTGTTTGAATCTTCTGCTGGAAAAAGCCTGGATGGTCCATTTGGTCTATGGCACATAGAAATTGATGGGTTTTTTTTTTTCCTGCAAACTAGTTAAAATGTGAATTCATCTGACCACAGCAAAGGTTTCCACTGTCTTTTGGTTCATAGGAGATGACCTCCAGCCCAGAATACTTTGTGGCTTTTTTCCATTGAATTGGGTGCATGGGTTTGTCTTTGTGTAATAGAGTTATTATGTTAAATGACTATGGTTTTCTGACAACAATACTCTTATGTAACTTTATTAATCACCATAGCATAATGGTTTCTTACGCAGTACCTACTGAAGACTCCTGAGATTCTGGCTGATTCCCTGAATCTTTTCACAATACTAGTGAAAGTGAAAGATTGTCATTGTAAACACAGTGCAGCACTCTGTGTAGGAGCAGTGGGCAGCTAATGTGGACATCGTCTGGGAACGGTGCTTGAGGACTGTATCTTGCTCATGGGTACCTCAGGTAGCTCCCTAACTGTTACACCACCACTCCCCCCTAACAATATTATATACTGTAGATGGTGAAAGACCTAATTTCTTGGTGATCTCGTGCTGAAAATGTTTCTTTTGGAAATGACTGGCTATTGTCTCTCAAACTTTGACACAAAGTGATGTCACGATCCCCTAACCTGCTACCAGATCACATGTTTATTATGGAGCATTTCAAAACAGTGTAACTTGAATATGCTACTTACACTCTTATATTGCCCTTGTCCCAACATTTTTTGGGGGTATTGATGGCATCAAAACGTATTTATATTTACAAAATACAGACAAATTGCAAAAGCATTTAAAATAATTTCTTTGTGTTTAACAGAATGTCTAATGTCTGTTTAACGGAATATGCTCTGTATTCATTAATCTGATTGGTTATTTACTCTCTGATCCAAATCTGAAAACTGTTTTATCTTTAAATCTGAAGTTAGCTCGGCCTCCTCACCATGCCCTGCATGTACCTCTCCATCACCAGGCAGTGTTTTTGTAACAAGGTTTTTGTTGTTTTTTGTGAGGTAGCTTTTAGAAACTTTTCTGACATCTGGTTCCTATCACCAATATTGTGTGTGCTCAATGTGGACTTGACACATTTCACATTTCTCTAGAGTAGTGTATTTCAAACCACTCTGAATGACTGGAATTCCCCTTGAAGCAGTGCGAGCATATTATTTTTACAAGGTTTTATGGATTTAAAGTGAAGCAAAATAACTCATTTTAACTCTTAGCAGTATTTAAAGAGAAAACGTGTGTATATAACATTATAGAATGGATATTATTTGATGCTTTGGGTTTCAGTATCAATGTAGAGAAATGTGGTATCATGTCACCTCTATTCCCATATCCTAAGGCTGCTGAGCACAAGATGGTGGGCTTCTGGTCAATAAAATATCTTCCCTCTCTCCAGCCTCTTAGCAAGGAATGTCAGGAATGAGGCTACAGGGGAAAGAGGCAAAGACTTAAGCCTGGACACTTGAACCAGGAACAACTTGCTGACATCAGGGCCCAAAGAATGCAAAAGGTACACTGGTCTATCTCTGACACCTGTGCAGCTGCTAATACCACCTGCTTGCCCACCCCCACACTTCCTCAAAATGTCCTGGTAGAGCAAAGAAGGATAAAGAAATAGAAGACTCCATCTGCTCCATAGGCTGAGCACTTTGCTAAGAATTAGAAAGCATGAGCTCTGCTAATGCACTGCTACATTCCCTACTGACTAAACAGTAAATTATGGGTTACAGTGTTTTCAATATATAGCTGTTTGTCACAGCAAGTACATCTCACAGTACATGTTACAGTGCTTTTACTAAATGGATTATAAGACATTTTACAGCATAAAGAGGGTATAAGTGATGATTAACGTCATGAAAATCAAATTACACAAACTAACATAACAGAAGATTACCACAAATCACCCATATTCTACACTAGGCATATTAAAAACTGAAACATGATTAACCAATACTGTTCAAGGCTGCCCTCCTGTGGCACAAAACCTAAGTCAGCCTGAAATCAAGACAAATATCAGTGTCTACATGATTGAAGGGTAATTTCACTGCTGATTTTGCACAATAAAATAATTATATTATAAGTTACAAATTATATAAATATTAAAATATAAGTTTAAGCCCTTCAGAGTGTAAAATACACCAAAACAAACAAACAAACAAACAAACAAACAAACAAACAAACAAACAACAACAACAACAAAAAAAAACTGAATTGTCCACAGCAGTGATGATAGCAACCAGGCTTTTAAAGCATTTATAACCCATTCATGCCAGAGAGATACATACAGTGGACTGCAAGGCAAAACAGAACCCAAAGAAAACTTTAAGAATTCAGATTAAATATTAATATCAACACTACATGTAAACCTCAGAAGACTTTAGGTTTACTGGATTTTGGTTATAATTTTTTTAATTAAAAAATGCACTACTGTACACCAAACCATTCTTAACATTTTTTTTATTTCACAATAAGTAAATGATGGAGAAAGTTTCACGAATTAGTGTACAGTCGTGTGAAAAGAAGCACCACATGAAAATTGTTGATATCTTCAGCATATATGAACAAACATTTCACCCCCTCCAATACAGTGCTTACACATAAAGGCAATATACCTGAACAAAACCAAAAAGAAATGAGCTTTTTCAATAATGTATTCATCAACAGAGGTCATATTCTTCGGTGGTGAAAGTATATACACCCTTTACCTAAGAAGCTAGTATTGCCCCCTTTAGCCAAAATAATTTCTTGCATAATGGTTCACCAGTCTCTGACATTGGCTTGCAGAATTTTTTTTACCACTTTTACATGCAAAATTTCTTCAGCTGAGTTCAAGATGCTTGAGGGATTTTTCATGTACTGCCCTTTTAAGATCTCACACAACATTTCAATGGGGTTCAAAACCCTCCTTTCTTCTGTTTAAGCCATTTCTTGGTGAATTTGCTAGTGTGCATCTTTAGCCTGTTAAAATATCCATGTGTGGTTCAGCTTTAACTTTTGGACAGATCTCTTTGATATGATACAGAATTCATAGCTGAATCAGTGACTGCAAGCTGCCCAGTCCCTTGGACAGCAAAACAACTCCAAACCATAACATTTCCACCACCATGCTCCACAGTTGTCATTTCCTAAAAAGCGGTCTTTCATCTACACCACACGACTACTGTCACTGTGGCCAAACAACTCTGCATTATTCCAAAAGGTCTGATCTTTGTCTATATGTTCTTTGGCAAACTGTAGTCTTGCTCTAATGTTCTTTGGAGAACAAAGGTTTTTCCTGACATGCCTCCACTACCATGCAGATCAAATTTGTCCAGTGTCCTTCTGACTATAGACGTATACACTTTCACACCAATAGTTGTAAGAGTTATCTGCCAATATAGTGATGAAAGGTTCTTGAAAACTTCTTTTTGCATAAAATGGTCTGCTCTCAAGATGGTTTTTTAACTTAACAGACCAGACACATGTGCAAGACAGCTAACAAATATTCAAAAGAAATAAACTCATTCATGTGAGAAACGTTACTAGTAAACTGTGGATATTCAATAGCGACTCAGTAGTGAAAATGCCATCAGTACAATGCTTTAAAACAGGACAGGTGATTTTAACTTACCAGGATAGTGGACAGCAAGGTCAATAAGCAGACAGGCAAACAGCGACAGGTCCTGCCTTGTTGAAGGCACTGTTGCTGGCCTGATGTCAGCGAACATTCCCTCATTGCAGTCTGCATTCCAGAGAAGTGACAGCCTCTGACCTGTGCTCTCTCCAAACACTCTTCAGCATGACTAATAGGACCCAGTCAGAGGAAGCTATTACTGAAAATCAGTGTGCAGGCCTATGACATGAAAATTATAGTCCTGCATGGCCAGAGCTCAGTCAATGAGCAATATGTTAAAATTGTTTTGTGACTCATAAATTGCACTCATTAACCAATTTTCAACATTGGACTAGTCAAACACTAATATACCACACTAGTAGTAGGGATTTAATTGCACTCTTGACTTCTGCAGTACCATGGCCTAGTTATTAAACACACCATGAAATGAAATTATCCTGAACAACCTATTCCTTCCCTACATTCTCATAGCAACAATAACGACACCACCACTATGGCTCTCACGGTGTTCCTTGGAGTTTCCTTCCACTGTGGAAAGGCTTGTGGTAGGTTGATTGGATACTGTAAACTGCCCATAGTTGTGTGTGTGTGTGTGTGTGTGTGTGTGTGTGTGTGCGCAGTGTTTTCTGTTTCTGTGTTGCCCTGTAAAGGGTTGGCCTCCTGTCCTGGGTGAACCATGCCTTGGGCCCATAGTCAGCTGGGATTTTCTCCAGCTCCCCGTGAACTGAACTGAATAAGTGGTTTAAACAATAATGAATTATTATTATTATTATTAATAATAATAATAATAATAATAATAATAATAACAACAACTATAATAACAACAACATCGAAAGAAAAAAACATAATACTAATCATAGTTACTGGCACATCAACAGTTAA
>JBBPDA010130142.1:0-23546 GCA_037974385.1 Arnoldichthys spilopterus | reverse complement strand
ATATAATCTAATATATATTTAATCGTAATCTCTGTAACCAAAAATAAAATTGTATTTTTCAGTTATAAGAAATGAAACACTTTATTAAACCCTTGTTGTTTTGTTCTGGTTTTACTATAAACTGAGGATGTTTTTGTCCTGACAGTGCACCAAAACAAAGACACAGAATTAGCTGTACCAGGGCTTTTCTTTCCTTCATCAATATTCATGAGCAGCGTTGCACTAAAACCACCAAGAGACACCCATCCACTCCCCAAAGCTTTGTGGGATGCATTTTGATATCAGTCTTTCACTCTTTCCCTTTGTGAGCGCCCTCCATAGGGACCCTATGCAAGAGTCTGGAGGGAAATCACAGAGCGTGCTGCTGCCCAACGAATTTGAGAGCTACTTTAATAAATCATCTGCTCTTGGTCTCTAGCTTTAATTGCCAGGGCTACAAAGAAAAGTCCCAGAATGTTTAAAGGTTTGGAAAGACCACTGAAAACAAAATGTTCACATACAACTTATACAGCTCCACTGGTTCTTTGCCAAGTTGTAAGGATGACTGTCAGGTCCAACTGTCTGTAATTTGGGCGGATCATCCACTGAAGGCAACCATGTTGCCGCATGTGCCACTCAATCCAACTGTGGCAGATTCCTGACTGTGGTCCGGAAATAGCCAGCCTGACATTTTTCTTTTTTTCTTTACTTAATTTCCGACCACATGCCAATGTCCATGGTTCATTGGTTCTTTGATAAGTTGAAAGGATTACTGTTGAGCCCAACTGCCTGTAATTTAAGCAGGTGATCATTTGTTTAGCTCCTGGTTGCACATTTTCACAGACAGTTGTTGCTGTGAACACTTTTCTTTGGCTTTGCACAGTCTGTAAAAAGACTGCCACATTTCTTCTCGCATCTGTTTGTACTGTCAATTGCACAGCAGTTCTATCCCATTACACTTAGGTTTAGATGTGTTATGTTTTTACAGCACTCTAACTGAGCGCTAATGCTGCCACTCAGTCTTTTCTGCCACTTAGTGGGTGTAACTGACCACCTACTGTGATGTCACCCTTTATAGGTGTTTGTGGCTTGCCCACATTAGTGCCACTAACAGACTCTTCCAGTACAATCTTGTCCAAACAGGTTTGTTCTGTCACTAGTTTGTATTAAAATCCCTGGAAGTGGTGGAAAAAAAGAGGGATGTAAGCTCAATTGGTGATCCCGAGTTTCCATGGTACCCATAAGGTAGAATAGAGCATTCAGCAAAAGACTACAGTGATTTAGGTGCAGCCAAGGCTCTATAGGAGGCCATACTTTCTGAACGATATTAAGCTTTATAAGGTGGGGCTGGGTGAGGGCCAGAGTGCTCAGTTAGATATGGAGATATGCTTATGACTAATGCTATACAGATGGATTTTTTACTGTGCAATACATCTTATAGCACATAGACCTGTGCAGTTTCCTGGAATTGCATAATACATTTTATATTTCCAGGAACTCTGCAATACTGTCTGTCTTGTCATGATGTGGAGTCTCAGGTCCCTGAATCTGTTAGAATATTTTTAATATAAAGAACCTCACACCTTTTTTTCCCCACATCTTTATTTTTTTCAGTCTGTATCATTTTTGTTTAATTACTACCTTCGTTATACGGTTTTCCTTGTTTGTATGTATTTATTATGCATTTTTTACAGACTTGTGAGACTGGTACATTGTAAGATTGACATTATGAAATTAGCTCCATTCCGACTGGCTGTAACGTGGCTTATTCAAAAGGCAGTCCTGACTAAAGCACTTCTTATAACATCAACGTTAAAGGGCGGGGCTTAACTGGTATTGGTCTGTCTGCCTACACATCTGTCAGTCTCTGTTTCCTTAGTTAATCTATCTTTAGGCATTGTAAGAAATTGATAAAACATTTGCTTATGAGCTTATATTAAAACAGGTACGTTACTCATCTCTTTCTCTCTGTTCCTCCCTGTCACAGAATGCTGACCCGGTGCATGACCTCTTGATGGACATGATCACGTGGGTGGGGATATTGCTGTCCCTTGTCTGTCTGCTCATCTGCATCTTCACCTTCTGCTTCTTCCGCGGCCTGCAGGGCGATCGCAACACCATCCACAAAAACCTCTGCGTCTCACTCTTCATCGCTGAAACACTCTTCCTCACTGGCATTAACCACGCTGACCAGCCTGTAAGTACCAACACACATATGCACACACACAAATTAGATACTTTTGAGTCAGATAATAATAATAATAATAATTACAATAATAACAACAATAATAATAATAATAATAATAAGAAGAAGAAGAAGAACAAGAAATATAGCTTCAAGCAGCAATTTCGGGGTCAAGCACCTCAGGGCCACCTTGCACCGCCTTGGTTCCACCAGACAGGTAAGCACAGAGACATTCAGTCATTCAGAAGAAAAAAAATCTAGATTTTATAAAAAATGGTTTAAAAAGCAAAAATGCACCTCAAAAATTGGTGTTGGTGGAGCTAGAGACACAGATGGATTTGATTGATTTATAGCTTGGACTGCCCTCTGACACTGTGATAAACTTCATAAAAACTTTAAAGGTATAACATTTTTCATCATCACTGAGTTGTGGCATTAATTTTTTTGTTTTGCCATTTTTTTTATTTTTGGCACAACACTCCATAGACACTATGTACCAAATTTGGTGGTGATAGGATGAACGATTTAGGACTAGTTTGCAAAAAATAGGTTTTTCTATAAATTCAAAATATGAATCTGTCATTTAAGGCAAACATGTCAATAGTTTGTGCTTATTTCAGAACCCGCCGGTGGTCAAATTACAGAATTCCTTTGTACTGCCTAAGAATAGTGTCCTAAGTCCAGTTTTAATACGTGAAACACGTATTAAGTAACATTTTATTTATCCCCTTAAGGAAATTTGTTGAGTTATGGGTATGTGACAGTAATGGGCATGTTTTGGAATTTGTCTAGAAATCTTCCATAATATGACCTCACGCAACAATTACCTTTTTACGTCAAAAACATCAAATGTTAAAAGAAATACATGTTTTTGCTTATTACAGGGCCCCCAGTGGTCAAATTACACTGAAGGCTTTGTGCTTCCTGAAAACTATATTTTCTGTTTGGCATCTTTAAAGTCAGTGTTGTTTAGACTATAGCAGTTATGTTTGGTTAAGCAAAATTCTTTAAACAACTTTTGTTCAGCACTTTTTGAAGGTCAGCAGTCTAAGACTAGTTCACAGAAGTAGGTTTTTTTGAAATATTCAAAATGGCAGAAAATCCATTGTGGAGGAAATTAATGCATATGGGTCTATTTGAATGGGTATGACACAGGGTCCAAGGGGAAATCGTATTTATTTGACAAATTGTTCTAAAGTTCTAAGCAAAAATGTCCTTTGACATTTTGCGTGTTGGTGGCACTAGAGACATTGAATCCCATTGAAGTCTGTCTACCATGTGTTAGGACATGGCAGGTTCAAACAGTAAAATTAGTAAAATAGTCTAATATAATGTAGTAAAACCCACCCAGAAATGGATCACTGATGACGGACTAGGGGAAGGCTCACAAAGATGGATCAACAGGCTAAAGGTTTCCAATAAAGAGGCCAATCCACCAATAGATGTGAAGGTCCTGGCTTCCTGTAGCTGCATCTTCCTGTACAGCAGAATGTTGGCTGCCTTTTCGGAAGCTCATTGGCTTTGCTGTTATTTGCCTCTGCCTTGTTTATTGGTTCTTGTACTGTGTTGCGCCTGTTGCTGTAGTTGCAAGCACAGTTGAGTTTTATGTAGCCCAGGGAGAGAGAGAGAGACAGAGAGAGACAGAGAAAGACAGAGAGAGAGAGAGAGAGAGAGAGAGAGAGAGAGAGAGAGAGTGTGTGTGTGTGTGTGTGTGTGTGTGTGTATGTGTATTTGCTCTGCTGGAAGGATAAATATGTTCTCTTCTTTATAGCTCCAAATGAAACTCCACTCAGGATACATCATTAACATCAGCGGTTTTTACTGCATAAAAAATTCAGACACATTACCAACACATCTCTCTCTATCTCTCTCTCGTTCTCTCTCTCTCTCTCTCTCTCTCTCTCTCTCTCTCGCTCTCTCTCTCTTTCTCTTATCAGCAAACGTCTGCAGATTTTCCTCATGCTAGCTGTCTCCTGTAAGACACAGGGTTTCATTTTGTCCCACTTGATGTCCATGCCCCTGCGACCCTCACGGCAAGGTCTTGAATGGGCGCCCTTGCTTCCTCATTCTGGTCTTTGAATCCTATGCAGTAGCAGTCTTAGGGATGCAATGAGGTGGCAGGAGCCATACATAGGGCAGTGGTGGTGTAACGCTTAGGAAGTTGCCCCTGTGACCTGAAGGTTGCTTGTTCAAATCCCAGACCGGTACACTGTGGTACCCGTGAGCAAGTTACCATTCTCAAGCACTGCTCCCTGGGTGCTGCCCATGTCAGCTGCCCACTGCTCCTGCATGGATGGGTTAAATGCAGAGGTCACATGTAATTGTGGTGCCCTGTGTGCTCTGCTGTGTTCACAATGACAATCACTCACTCACTTTCAGACACCCATCTAGTCTTTGGACTTCTGTAAGCACTTTTTCCCTCTATGACTTGGTTGCAATACACAGTACATTCTCCATCAGTTGACGCTGTTGTATGTATTTGGTGCATTCGCTGGAATATGGCAGACTCCACAATTTGTCTGCATACATCTTTGCATTTGTAATGGTGGTGCTGCCTATATAGGTGAACTTGGTCACCTTGCCTACTGCCTTAACAGAAATGTATCCTTAATGTTATAAAGGATCATAAAGGGTCCAAATGCAAGGTGCTGTGACTCTCTGAGCAGTGCTACAGCAGTTACTGCAGAGTGGGGTCTGCTCATGAAACTTGGACCCCGAGTGCCTGGACCCCGAGGATTGCTGTTTGCAGCTGTGCTTAAATATATAGTGGTTATTACGTTTAAAGCAGAACGACAGTGACTGTACACAGAAGTGCGTTAGATGAGAGGCTGTGGTGCTGCTGACGCTGCTCAGCTGAAAACCAAACAGATTGATTTGCGCTGGTTGCTGGCGGCGTTTCGTAGCGTAAGCTGTAGTGCCAGGGCCATTAAACTCAGAGGAGGATCTGCAGGGCCGACAGAGAGCTGATAGAGTTCATTTAGACCATGTGACCCCCCCCTCTGAGTTAATGGAGATAAGCAAATACCTCAGAGATTCTCTCTCTCTCTGTCTGTCTCTCTCTCTCTCTTTTTTTCTCTCTGTTTTTCTCTCTCTTTCTTTTTGTCTCTTTCTCTCTCTCTATCAGCCTCTCTCTGTCTCTCTACCACTCAGTCTTTCTCTCTGTCTTTTCTTCTCTTTCTTTTCCTTTCTCGATCCCAGTCTCTTTCTTTTCCTCTGTTTCTTTGACTCTCTTGCTCTCTCTTTTCTGCCCTCTTTCCTTTTACTCTCACTCTTTTCCCCCTGCATGTTTCTCTCTCTCTCTCTCTCTCTCTCTCTCTCTCTCTCCCTCTCTCTCTCTCTCTCTCTCTCTCTCTCTCTCTCTGTCCCTAATATGAAAAGTCCCTCTGTCATTCTGTCATTCTTAAGTATCACTAAAGGTTTGTTTAAAAATCAGTTATTCCCGTGTGATACCCCTGTAGTGAGTGCCTCTCACTCCTCTGGCTGCTTCGTGTAGTAACTGGTCAGTCTTTCTCTATCTCGCTGTATTCTCCTGCTGTGTAAATCAGCTCTGCAGGTCTCTACAGGGCACTGAAGGGTTAAACAGTGCAGGTCAGGGCTCAACTCCAAGGGGGGGAGCACATTTCATTATAAACCCCACTGAGGATATTCACACCTCCCCATAGAGGAGCCTTCTCCTGTCTGACCCACACATACTCCCCCACTCTCTCTGCCTTTGTTCACAATATAGGGCTCATTGTTCCATTTTGATTTTTGCACTCACATCTGATCTTTCTGCCTCAATGCATCATACTCATCTGAAGGCTTTGAACCATTAAACAAATCTGACTTTTTCTGACATATCTGATTTCAACAGGAAAGTGTTTCTGAAGTCTGGAGAACAAAATAAAAAGAAACACCCGGTATTCTACATTTACTAATTCTGATCAGATCACATTTATGTCCCAATATAAACAGACTGGTTAAAAACGAGGCTTACGTTAATGTACAGTTGTATGTTTTCAGTTTATTCTACAAATCGCATCGCATTTAGGCTAGTTTTGTGCCACTGTAACGATGAACTGATTTGACATGGCTCTCCATCCTCTCCCACCCCTCCCAAATTATGAATGTCTCCTTAGTTTTGTTCGCACAGCAGGCAAAGCTGTATTTGCCTCTTAAGTCTGATTTTTAGGCCGAGTGTCCATACTGCTGTCACGAATGGAGGAGAGCTGGAAGCCAGTGCAGTTAACTTTTTTGTCTTTATTGCCAATAGCAATCAGAAAAACAATGGGGTGATCCGGAAACGTGGTCGGGTAAAGCGTGGATCGATCAGGAGCAAAACACAGTTCTGCAGGCTAGGCTATCTCACAGTCGTCAAACACAGCTATATACTAAATACCAATAATTCTCATTTAAACCGCTCAGTGCACCGTACAGGACGAGTATACTTTTCGTCTCTCCCGTGTTTCAACCCTGTCTATATCCCCTAGTGATTAGGGGCCTAACCAGCTCCACCTAGAAGGGCTGGACCAGTTAATATTCGGGAGAGGGGGACCGGGGCCGACCACTGGGTGGCGGTTATCCCCCTCCTCCTGCCTGAGGGGATCTTACCCTGTCTCTTACAACTGCAAGTCACAAATGACAAAATCTTATTTCCATGTTCAGACTGTATTTGCATTTGCTCGCATATGCACATTGACTGTCATAGTAAAAACACAAGTGTGAGAAAAGGGGCGGGTAGAAGTATCTACTCACAATTGCTGACAAAACAAGCATGTGAAATCCGACCAGACTGTCCAGCAAACCACAAAGTCTGACTGCTTTTTGTTTGCTGTTCAAAATACAGAAACCCCCCAGCTCAAATGGGATAAAATCAGATGTAAGCTGCCTGTCTAAAAATATTTATTATTTTACACTAATGGCTGTAAAAATGGGTAAACCTATGAACTACATGCGCATTTCCCATGTCATATGTCGATTTAGTTAGAGCTTTACCATTTGCCAAGTGAAAGTGTCTGATCATCTACTGATCAGAGCTTTCTTCAACTCTCTGCTGTTATCCACAGCTTTGCCATTTCACTCCACTAACTTCCTTTGTCTGTACACACTGTTTCCGTATAATGACAGTGTGCTGAGAGAAAATCCAGCATGACACCGCAGCTCAGTGAGGTGCAAAAACAGTTCAAACAAAATGATGGTGCTGTTATTGTTATTATTATTTTCTTCTTTATCTACTGCAAACGATGGCCAGCAAACCAAGACTGACTTTAATACACACACAGTTAATGATGTTAATGAAAAAGAACAATAGTACCCACTTAATCTACTTCTTCTGCTATGATTTTTTTCGGTTGCTACAATGGTTTGTTCAGTAACTACTATGGTTCATTCAGTAACTACCATGGTTTATTCAGTAACTACCATGGATTATTCAGTAACTACCATGGATTATTCAGTAACTACCATGCATTTTGCAGTGACTACCATGGATTGTTTAGTAACTACTATATATTATGCATTAAGTACTCTGAGTTATTCAGTAACTATGAATAATTCAGTAACTACTGTGAATGTTTCAGTATTTACTGTTTTTCAGTGTTTATTATAAATCAGTAACTACTGAGATTTTCAGTAACTATACTAACTATAAGTGAATTGTCTACTATGAATTGTTAAGTAAGTACTCAGTATATATAAATATTCAGTTACTACTGTATTATTCAGTAATTGCTATTACTTTCAGTAAGTCAGTCAGTTATTACAACAAAGTATTTGCTAACTACTATGATTTTCAAAGTAACTATTATTCAGTTTATGCTATTATTCAGTAGATACAATGATTTATTCCTTCTCTACTCTGAAAATATAATAAAGTGAAAGTGACTATTTGTCATTGTGAAGACGCTCAATCACACAAAGTGCACCACAATGAAATGTGACCACTGGATTAAACCCACCACACATGCACACATGGAGCAGTCGGCAGCTATCAACAGCACCTGGGGAGTGGTGTAGGGGGACGGTACCTTTCTCAGGGGAACCCTAGTGGCACCCAGGTCAGGACTTGAACCAGCGACATTCGGTTCACAAGGGCAAAGTCCTAACCATTAGGCCACCATTCCCACCATGTATAATTCCTATTAAATCGTATGATGAATCAGTAACTAATATGAATTTTTATGCTGCTAGAAAACTAACATTTAATTTAGAAAACAGTTCAGAAACTACTGAACTGAGTTACTTTCACTGCAAATGTGAACAGTCCTATACAAGTCCCATCCACAAGTGTGTTCTTTAGCTGTTGTTGCCTGGATGAACACACTTACTTATGGAGCTTCTGCAAAAATTTCATTTTGTTGATGATGAGTGTATTATTCATTTTGCATGAAATTTATTTGCATGCATGTGAACGTCCACAGTGTTAGGGCAGATCAGATGTAATTGTGTTAGCATGGTGGCAAATACATTGTCATTTCAAACCTGCTGTAGGGTTGAACACTGCTGCTGTGAATGTACCATTCAGCTTGTTTCACCTGGCAGCAGCTGCTACAAAAGGATGTGTTTGTGGGCGAGGCATTGTGCATTGAAATTAGGCAATCTCATTGCATTTGGAGTATCTGGCAAGGAGGATCTGGAAAGTCTGCAATGTTATAGATGGAACAAACTGGGCAGGTATTGATTTTTATTTCAAAATGTTTTTAGGAAAACATGCCTTCTAAAGCTATAATGCACAGAGCATGTGTTGTATATGTTACTCCAGTGGAAGTGTGCCATGAATGATTGATGAGTTTGAAACGTCATTGTTTTAATGTAATTACAAACGCGAGAGGAGATGTACACCATCCATCAATGTCCACTTAGCCTGAAGACTCCAGGGTTTGCAGCGTGTGTAAGTGTGTGTGGGCTCCTTCCAATTCACTGCCACTAATAATTAGGACTGTTAACTTCCACTGAACCTTCTTGTGTGTGTGTGTGTGTGTGTGTGTGTGTGCATTGCAGATTGCCTGTGCCGTGGTTGCGGCCCTGCTGCATTTCTTCTTCTTGGCAGCGTTTACCTGGATGTTTCTGGAGGGGGTTCAGCTGTACATCATGCTGGTGGAGGTTTTTGAAAGCGAGCACTCCAGGAAGCGGTATTTCTACCTGACCGGATATGGCATTCCTGCTCTCATAGTGGCAATTTCTGCAGCAGTGGACTACAGGAGCTATGGCACTGACAGAGTGTGAGTATTTTGCGAAGAAAGGAAAGATAAACTTTCTTACAAAACACATTCATGTAACAATGTCCTATTATGATGATAATGTCATTTTGGATCACTTCTGTTGATGCATTCTTTATTCATAAGGTCACATGACATCTTTTCATGACAATTATAAAATTATTCATAAAATTGATAAGCAGGAAAAGTCATGTAAACATTAAAGTGCATACAATCATATAATTTGTAAATAAAAAGCAAAATAAAATTAAAAGGTGCATCTTAATGTGCTTAACAATAAATATATTACATAATTAAAACAATAAGAAAATGTTAGCACTGAAGTAAGGCATAAAATAGAACTAAGGGTAAAATAAACAGCTAGTAAAAGGCTAAAGAAGGGAATTGAAGATGTGTGTTAAAAGGCTTCATTTAAAAATATTTAGTGAAGTGGACTTACCATTTGTTATTTTGAACACAAAGATTTTTCCTGTTTATTTGCCAAAAACAAGTGTAATGCTTTTATTTTTTGTGCAACCAATGCTTTGAGGGAGCAGGTAGGCACAAGTGTGTACAATTAGATTTTAATTTACATTGATATATCCTTTTCCGACAGCCAGTGCATCTGTTTTAGGTTTTTTAGGTCTTTATCATTCATATGTTGATAGCTGGATTATTCTGATGTTCGATGTACTGGAGCCATAGAAGGAAACTATGCCAACCAACCCCCCCTTCTATACACACACACACACACACACATACCTAGATACATTTCATTTCCTCTCTGGTAGAGAAAACATTTTGCTGAGTATAACCATCCTGTGTGTGTGTGCGTGTGTGTGTGCGTGTGTGCGTGCATGTGTGTGTGTGTGTGTGTGTGTGTGTGTGTGTGTAAGGGGAAGAGTGAGCTCATGAACAACATTCCAAATCAAACAGAACAACAGGGAGACAATGACCAGACAGCCAACTTTATACACACACACACATGCAATTCATACAGGGACAGAAATAGAAATACAGAGGCATTAACTTCGTCACAGGAAAGTGTCAAGGGATTGGATGGACACACACACACACACACGCACACACATGAAACACTGCTGACAGTCACTTAAATATTCCTACTCTGATGTAAAGGCAGCAGAGAAACAGCTCTGCATTCAACATAACTCATAATAACTGCTTAGCCAGGCTTTGAAGACGTATTGCAGCTGGCGGTAGAGTGTGCATGTGCGTGTGTGTGAATTATGTAGTGAGAGATGGAGCTGTTTGGAGTTGTATAGAGTTATACTGGATTATGTGAAGTTCCATATATAGTTGTTTTGGGTTGTATATAGTTTCATATAGAGTTTTACTCAGTTGTGTAGAGTTCCTTATAGCCTTGCCTTGGGTTGGGTTGAGATTCTGTGAATTTCCATATTGAGTTGTACTAGGTTGTGTAGAGTTCCATGTGGAGTTGTACTGGGTTATGTGGAGTTCACTATGAAGTTGTAGTTCTTTGTGTTGTATTCATTATAGAGTTGTACTGGGTTGTGTAGAGTTCAATATAGAGTTGTTCTGAGTTGTGTAGAGTTCAGTATAGAGTTGTACTGGGTTGTGTAGAGTTCAATATGGAGTTGTACTGAATTGTGTATAGTTCAATATAGAGTTGTTCTGAGTTGTGTAGAGTTCAGTATAGAGTTGTACTTGGTTGTGTAGAGATTATTTATAGAATTGTACTGGGTTATGTAGTGTTCATTATAGAGTTGTACTGGTTGTGTAGAGTTAAGAAAATTGCACAGAGTTGTAAATTGTTCAATAGAAAGCTGCACTGGGTTGTGTAGAGTTCATTATAGAATTGTAATGGGTTGTGTACATTTCATTATAGAGTTGCATTTGGTTGTGTGGAGTTCAATACAGAGTTATACTGGGTTGTGTAGAGTTCAGTATAGAGTTGTACTGGGCTGTGTAGAGTTACATGCGGTTATTAGCTATGACGGAACATGGGCGGAGCATTGATAGGTCAGGTGAAGTGGACAGATCAGTTCTCTGTGTTTGGTGTTGAACTGCACACTGTAATCTTTGTAGAACGTGGATAATGCTCTTTAATGTCCTATGTTCTTTATTGATAAAGCTCAGTTTGTTTGCTGTGTACTAAATTGTAAACAGTCAGCTGTAGTGCAGCTGGTTAGCAGTGTTCCGAGTTGTGTTGAACTGCAGGATGTTAAACGGGTGTAGGATTGCGGGTATGACTGTGGATTTGCATGAAGCTGCAATTATCTCATGTATTGATGGGTGGTGTTCTGTGTGTCGGGGCCATGTGGGTAAGTGAGCTGGAGGAGGATTTGGTGGGAGTGATGGCGGCTCTAATGCAGCGGAAATTAGTGGCTGAATAATTTAATGAGCGCTCATGTCTCAGCCCCATGTGGGGGCTCACATGGCAAGAGTAAAGCAGGGAAACTCAGACAAGGGGTGGGTGTGTGTTAAGGGAGGTTGGGTGGTGGGGTTGCCATTTTGAGTTTAATTCCCTTCCTCATCTCCTATTCAGGTGCTGGTTGCGGTTGGACACGTACTTCATTTGGAGCTTTATTGGGCCTGCCACCCTCATCATCATGGTAAACAGCTGTTAATTAACCCAGCTAATTAGCTCACATATCACAGAATTCTCTTTAATGGCTTTCGTGAGCTTTTTTATTTCTATGAGCAGTTTTTAATATTAAATGTCTTTAGATAAGTCTGGGGCTAGCATGCACACCTAAAAACAAACATGCAGAGACAATATGCACAGAAAAAGTTCAGGAGCATCTGTATACAGCTTTTTTTCTACTCTTTATAAAACTACAGCATTAATAATGCAAGATTAAATCTGTGAAAGGAGTCTGCACAGCAGAATCGTGGTTAGCTGAAGATTGTATTCTCTTGCTGATGTTATATGACCTTATATATATGTGTGTGCGTGTGTGTGTGTGTGTGTTCTCTCCCAGCTGAACGTCATCTTCCTAGGTATCGCTCTCTACAAAATGTTCCACCACACAGCCATACTGAAGCCTGACTCCGGCTGCCTGGACAACATTAAGTAAGTGTGACTGGGCTGCGTTCCTCAAGCATGTACTGTAGCTGCTAGATCCCCTGGCATGCTGCGGTAACTTCATTAGGAGTCATTTAGTTAATCATAAGCTTTAAATTGGGGGTAGAGAGCTTGGTGTTTAGCATTAAAGGGTTTGTGTGTATTACATTTGCAGCCCATTAATGCTAATAATACATCTGAGTTTGTTCTTCTGCATTAACAGTAAGGAGTGGTGTTGTGTTGGTATGTCCTGGCATGGGTGGCATAAAGCTTGGTGTGTCTAACTTCCAGAAGGCCACCACTTAATTTTGGTTTAGTACATTAAAGAGTTTGGTATTTATTAGCAAATGTATTATGCTAATTTTGTCTAATGAGCATTAAGACATGGCACAGAATTTGGTATTTCTTAGAACGTTTGAATCTATTTAACCAAAATTAAAATAAACACGAGTTTGATCATGTATATTAGCACATTTTTAATGCAATTTTAAGTGTTGTATAGTGTTTGATCATTCCTATTAGTATTAATTAGGGACAGGGTTTGGTCATTTTTATAAGTAATGATTAAATTACATTTTAATGACAAATTAGCCTAATTAGCATTAGGTGTCGGTAGAGAGCTTAGTAATTCTTATTTAAAACTATTTAACACAAATTTAGCCATATTTATCCAAAATTCTAAATCAAAATTTTACCAAATGGCATTAATATTCAAATTGGTATTTTTTTATTTGAGACTTTTTAATGCTAAATTAACTATATATAGCCAAGTTAGCATTAAAGACTGGTATCCAATTTGGTATTTCTTTGGTATTTACCCAGTTTAGCATTGAAGGCTGGTAGCTAATTTCTTTATTATTTCAAACTATCTAATGCTAATAGATATAGCCAAATTTATCCAAATTATATCAAAATTAATAGCTAATTATAGGGTGTATATAGGGTATATAACTTGGAAAAGCTAGCATAGCATTTGGTATTTCTTATTTCTTTGGTATTTCTTATTTAAAAGTCTTTAATTCTAGTTTAGCCTAATTAGCATTAAAGGTCAGTACCCGAGTTTGGAATTTCTTATTAGCATTAAAGGCTGAGGTACACAGCAGAGAACCCCAGGTGTTCTGCAGGTCGAGCAGAATTCTGGGTTGAGCGGAGAGACATCAAGCTAAAGAGAGAGGCACAACTACACCTGCATGAATATTCATAAGCGCCCGCCAGAGGCCGGCCACTCCGGAGAAGCCAGAGAGCTCTAACCAATGTGCGGATTTATTGATGCTGCTCCTCTGGAGGTGTAATGAAACATGAAACCTCTACTTGTGTGTGTGTCTCTGTGTGTTTGTGTGTGTGTGTGTGTAGGAAATCATGGTTCTGTGGCAGGCTAGGAATTTCACAGGGAATGAGCTAGACCATATTCTCTGTGCGTATGTGTGCGCGTGTGTGTGTATGTGTGGTCATAGCTCAGATGTCTGAGCAGAAGGATATGTCTCAGTGGGAAAGGGGGTCATGCAGAGCTGTCAGACGAACATCGGCAGAGCTGTGTGAATGACAGCTCCTTCAGCCAATCACAGCGGGTGGGGCGTGGGGGGGGGTGTTCTGGCACAGGGGAGAGGCACGACATCTCTATTTCTCAGCTGCATCAATGAAGTCATAAGGCTTTAAAGCCAGCACTGCACCTATTCAAGAAAGAAAGAAAGCAGAGCACAAGTGGAAAAAATTGTTTTATGGTCAAAGAGGAAAGAAATGAGTAATGCAATTGTGGAATGTAAATCACATGTAAATGTAATTTAAATTACACTTACATGTGATTTACATTCCACATCAACAGGTCTTGATGTTCAAAAATGACCTGTGACAGAAGTATAAAGGATTAACTTTTTCCCCCAAAACACGACAAAACAATACTTTCATCAACTTCACATAACAAACATATCATCATATCATACAGTTTTCCTCCCTGGGCTTCACTTATAATATTAAGTGTATAATGTTGAGGATTAAGTGTTTTGTACAGTTTGTGTTCCAGCAACAGTTATAATGATTTTTTCCATGCTACTTTTTTATCCCCCATAATCCCTTAGAATTAAGCGAGCTATTTGTTGCTGTACCTTAAGATATATGTAAATTACTTGGTTCAAAAATCAGACTGAAACACTCATTGTTTTTGTTATTATTATTATTATTATTATTATTATTATTATTATTATTATTATTATTATTATTATTATTATTATTGTAACAATAATAATAAAGTGGCTTAGCACCTTTGATATAAAATGCAGCTTATAGTTTAAGTGCCACTGAAGCTCCAGTATTACAAAATAAAAGTTCCACCACATCTATGAGTTTAATATAAAATAGTTTTTATTGCATAAACCTTATAATATAAGGTAAAAGTGTCCTTGAGTTTTGCTGCACTCTCCAACACGCCAACTTATTTAGCCATAAAAGTTGTGTGTCATAGTGAAATATACTGTCCACAAAAAAAGAGTTTTTAAATTAAGTCCATAGGGGACAAGGACGTGTGATGTCACTTTATGCATTGTACAGAACAGCCGGTGTGTCCATTATACATCAGAATCAATCTCATATACCATTACGGTCACATTTTGCTTTGGTCAGAGGCGTCTGACGAAGAATCTTTGGAAAAGCTGCTTTGTTAATATGTCTTTTGTGAGAAATGGATTTAAATGGAACTGAGTATCATGCATAGCGACCACAGAACTGCTCTTCTGTCTGTTTTTGTTATGAATTTTTATTCAATCCAAATTAAATTGATTATTCCATTTCTTTAATGCCTTGTGCGTTGCTTGGCTCGCTGTGTTGTTCACACTACACAACCTTGAGACTCTTTCAGCACGACATATCTGTCAACACAACATTCTGTTAGGAACAGTCGCGCGAGAATTGATGTGACCCTTGTGCAAAACAGGAGTATAAAAATGCACTGCTAACCAAAACAAATGCTGTTTGCACGATCATAAAGGAAAGAAGAAGAAATTGGTATGAGTGAAAGAATGAATCAGCACACACGGGCAGCATGGATTGTTATGAATTGTATTTTTTTTTTTTGCCATAAGGTAAATCCCTTGCCTCTTCATTTACTCCTGTTCTGCACTTTCATTGGCTGTACCTTACTGCCAACTGGCCCAGATATTTAGCAGACTCAATATCTGCTCAGAGTCTGTGACTAGTCATTGTTGTGTTCACACACAGCGATTGTTGATTGTCGATCAAACATTAAAATGCGCCCAACCAACTGCTTTTGTCTGCAACCTTTAAGTTTTAACCGCCTTAAGACTGTGTAGTGTGAACTACTAAAGTGATAAGGGCACGAGTGGGGTGTGTTATTGCAAATAATATTAATGCTGTGTTTGGAATGCAGGAAAATGCTGTAGATCATCACAGCCTTGATGTTACTCACGATAACACACAAACTGGAGTTTTTTTACAGTTCTGTAAAAAAATAAGAAGTAATGAAGCCTGAGATATATCAAATGTTTGAGTGTCAGCAATTCTTTCCAATGAAAACCAGAAATTTGTCATAATATCAAGCTGAGCTCAGGTTTTTCAACTTTTACCACATTAACCGCAGCACAGTTTTATTCAGCTTGTCTTCTTTGCTGAATTGTAGCATGTTGATCCAGTCTGTTTAGTTATTCACAGCTGTTGTTGTAGAGAGCCATCAACAGCAACCTTCACTTCACAAGAGTGAGGTCCTAACCACTAGGCCACCACTGCCCCAAAAAGTTAGTTCTGATTTATTGTTTTATGTGAATATTTACCATAATTCCTAAATACAGTATGGCCATTTCAAACTGAAATACAAAACTAAAAATTAAATACTTTTTATTGTAAAAATCTCTTGTAGCCCCCTACAGTACCACCAGGGTGTTTACATGGAGCTAACATAACTAAGTAGTGTCTGCGTTTATAATGTTAAATGTTCTAGTAAACTGAGAATGAACATTTTAATGTATGTAATATTTGAATGTCTACAGTGAGACCCCACAGTGTTGAATCCACAATGTTTTATTGTGTATGATTACAGCCATTTGCGTAATGCATGACAGAGATCATTTTAATTAAAGGGTAATCGTTTTTAAATAATGTAGAGAAAAAATCTCCCACAGCCCTCCTGCCATTGAACATGAACTCTGTGATATCACACTCGATATGCAGGGACTTCTGACAATATCTCATTAAGAGAGAAAAGACAGACTCCTTTCGAATAACACTGTGTTGAATTAGATTGGATGACCCTGAATTAGGGCGGATGAATTGTCGGCAGCAGCGCAAGAGAAGCCGTTTCAGCCCCGTCTGATTAATTAGGCAGCCTGTAAGGTGTCATTACGTTGCGAATCCTCCCTTTGGTAACGTCTTAGATGGAATTGGATAATTTTGTAATCAGGCGTCCTATTCATGCTGATAATTAGATGATTATAGTCTCCTGTTTCCACAGCGCTAATTCACCAGTCGCCATTTAAAACTTCAGGTCCGTTTGATTAGGAGCTGAAAGAGGAGGAGACGAAAGGGACCCAAAACAAACACCAACTCTGAGTGTGTGTGTGTCCTCTGTTCGGTACGACTTGTATTGACTTGTGCGTGGGTTTTTTCGGTGATATGATTTATAAAGCTATTTGAAACAAAGCAGTATGAAGCCAGATCAGGCCTGCGGGCCCGCCAAGGTCATGACCTCTGTATCTCTGCTCTGTCACCCTGCTAAATCCAGATGTATGCCTTTGTTTCAGGGAGTAAACAGTGTGTGGTGTGTAGGGGATGTCACAGTGGTGGTAGTGCAGACTAGTGTTGGGGCAGTTACACGCGTCCTCTAAAGACCCGTTTCACATTTGAGCAGTGAAAGGACAGTAGAGAACTGCAGGTCACATCTCAGCCCAGGAGGAGCAGCAAACTGACCAGCCCACGGCCATACAATACGCTCCCCTCCGCTTCTCCATCTGCTGCCATCTTCTGACAGACATAATCTTTGATTTTTCTGGTTTTGTTTCTTTCTTTTTCATCTGTCTTTTTTTTCAATTTAAACTTTTATTTATGCTTGTATATTATTTTTTTCACATTCACTTTTTCATTTTTTTATTTTCATTCATTTTCTCATTCATTCATTCATTCATTCATTCATTCATTTCCCTTTTCCATTGTTTATTTATCTTTTTTCTTTTCTTTGCTCATTTTAAATTTGTAATTATTCTTTTGTGTACTGTTCTCTGATGAGTACTGTTCTCTGATGAGTACTGTTCTCTGATAGGTACTGTTCTCTAATGAGTCCTGTTCACTTATAAGTACTGTTCTTTGATAGGTACTGTTCTCTAATGGGTACTGTTCTTTGATTGGTACTGTTCTTTGATGGGTACTGTTCTCTGATGAGTACTGTTCTCTATTGAGTACTATTCTCTGATGGGTTGTGTTCTCTAATGAATACTGCCCTCTAATTATGACTGTTCTCTGATGAGTACTGTTCTCGAATTAGTACTGTTCTCTGAAAAGTAATGTTATCTAATGGGTACTGTTCTCTAAAAAGTACTGCTCTTTGATGTGTGCTGTTTTTCGATGTGTGCTGTTCTCTGATGGGTAGACCCCATAGAGTACATTTTCAAAAAAACAAGGGGCCACAAAAGGTTCCTTAAATGATGCCATAGGTCCATTGACAGGTTCTGGAGGGAACCCAAAGTCTTTCTTATGTGATCTTGCACAAAGAACCTTTTTGATGCTGCTATTTTTGAGAGGATTAACAGAGGAGTAGCAGTTATTCAAAGCTAACAATGCCTTTGGTGCTGCCCCATAACAGTTCAGTCATTTTATTGAAAAGACCTCAGACGAGTGTCATCGATTTAGAAAAAAATGTTTGGTTTAGATAATTAATGCTGTCATTTTATCGCCCAGATCTGGCAGACACACTGCAGACGGCCAGACAGGCTGATCAGAAGGCTAGGTAATAAAGCAGGTTTGATCCACTTCCTTACACACACGCTGAGGATTTGGGTTTAATAAGCAGTGAGCCGTTCCAGAGACGGCCAGTTGTGCTTTGTCTCATTACTAAGCATTAAAGTGGGATTATGTTAATATGGGCTCCAGTGTGGAGGAGCATGTGTGTGTATTGAGTGCTTCATCGTCCTCGACACAATGCTGGTCTGCTTCAGCTTCTGCTCATTACTGCCAGTGGGACTGTGTTCTGGTGTAACACACACAGATGCTGACACACTATGGGCAACCTGTTTCATCCTGCCTCTCCTCAGAGCTGCGTCACACTTCATCCTGAGTGTTCTGCTCTTTACTGTCTGGTTTCGAATGACTCAGCTCAGCTTCATAGCCCTGCTTTTCTCTTTGTCTCCTTCACTCTCCTATACTTTCCTTTTCTCTCCTTCTCTCTCCTTCTATCTTCACTTTCCTCTCTTCTTCTCTCTTCTTTACTCTCCTTCTCTCCTCTTTACTCTACTACTCTCTCCTCTCTTGTTCTCTCTCCTTCACTCTCATTCTCTCTTCTTCTTTCTCCTTTTCTCTTCTTCTCTCTTCTTTTCTTTTCTCTCTCCCTTTCTCTTCTTCTCTCTAATACTCTCTCCTCTCTCCTTCTCTATTCTTCTCTCTTCTCTCTTCTTCATTTCCTGCTCTTTCTATCACGCTCTTTCACTCTCCATTACTCTTCTCTAACTCTTCTTCACTCTTCTTTGCTCTTTTACTCTTCTTTACTCTCTTTCATGCTCCACCACTCTCATTCTCTCTCCTTCACTCTTTTAGTCTCATTCCCTCTTTTTCAATGTCTTCCACTCTCCTTCACTCTCCTTCACTCTTATTCATGCTCTTTCACTCTTTCACGTTTTCATTTTTCTTCACTCTATTTCACCTTTTTTTATTTACTCCCATTTCCTTTCACTCTCCTTTACTCTTTCACTCTCCTTCACTCTTTTACCCTTTCACTGTTCTTCACTTTACTTTACTTCCTTTCAGTCTCTATCACTTACTATCTCTTTACTCTCCTTTACTTTTCTTTTGCTCTACTTCCTTTCCCCTCTTCTTCACTTTCTTTTACTCTCTTTGACTTTCCTTCACCCTTCTTCACTATTCTTCATTCTTTTTTACTCTCATTTACACTTTTACTCATTTTTCATTACTCATTTTTCTCTCTTCTTTGGTCCCATCTGTCCATGTATTCAATGTTTATTGTGTCTAAACCCTATGTTCTTTGTTTCTGTCATTAATTTTATCCTTTCTTTCTTTCTTTCTTTCTTTTTGTTCTTTTCTTTTTTCTGAATTCCTCTGGTCTTCTGGTCTCAGTCCTGCTGACTTGTGAATAGCTAGCTAATTTACTCTCCCTCTGTTTAATGAGTATAAGGGCACATATTTCCATCTAGTGTTTTATGTTTTTCTTTCTTTCTTTCTTTCTTTCTTTCTTTCTTTCCGACTGTGTGTCATTGCGTTTTGCACGCTTGTCTTTTTTCTCTCTTTCTTTTCTCATTTAGCCATCGATATTATGACGGCTGTGTTATAGTGCAGTGGCGCCGGTAAGAAGCATTGTTTTCTTCTTTGGCTATTTTTGTTCCTCCTCCTTGTCTGTTTCTCTCTCTTTGTGGAGCTTCCGCCCCTGTGTATAACCTGACTGTGTCCGTCACCCAGACTTCATCTTTGTCTCTCCCTGTGAATCGATGGACGCCCTGTTTTATCCCACACTCTTTCTATGCATAGCACAGACTTTTCCACTCTAACAAACGGCAGCAGGTCCGGAGTGTGTTGTGCTCCTTCTGGTGAAATTTTCAGCACTGAGGGTGACTGTCAGGAAAAAAAAAACATGTTTGATGATAACTAGAGCTCAGATTCCCATGCCAAATTCTGAACATTTTCAGAGGTTATATGACAAAACTGACTAAAGCAGCTTTTATAGCAACTGACGCTTGTTGGAATAAGCCTTTAGAAATGTTTCTGTAGGTTTATGTCAGCTGTCGAAAAAGGTTTACGTAGGTGTCATGAAGCCCTACGAATACTGTCTCTCTCTCACTCTCTCTCTCTCTCTCTCTCTCTCTCTCTGTCTCTGATTCACTCTTACTAACTCAATTACCGCCATCATTGGAATGCAGATTCGCCTCACACAGACGCTTGCAAGATTACGGAGCAAATTGCCTCAAATTTTCCTTAATTATTTGAAATGTGTTCGAGACACTTACGCAGTAATTTACTTTAATTTTTCATATTTAACCTCAGACTATCAGCCCAGTGATGTCACTACCTGAGAGAGAGAACGAGGAAGAGCAAGAGAGAGAGAGAGAGAGAGAGAGAGAGAGAGAGAGAGAGAGAGAGAAAGAGATTGGTTATTCAGCAGCTGGAGAGCCTCAGTCTTTATTTTTTTTATTATAAGCCTCAGCAGGAAGTCTTCTTACCACATTAGATGGCAACTGTCAAATTCAATTAAACTTCAAAAGCACCTGCAGATTTTTGTTCTTTGTTTTTTTCTTCCCTGAACACTCCACGTGCTTTAGTGTGAGTGTGCGAGCTTAGGTAGATGTATGTCTATGTGACCCCATTTACTCCATGTCATGTGACTAGTATCTGGATCATAACTGGGTAAAGTTTTAATCATGTATTTACATGTGGTACTCAGTCAGAATAAAGTCTGATTTCTGTGTGGTGAGTGATATGAAAACCAGATCATATTATCCAACCAATCACCTTGTTGCTTCTCATTTTTAAGACAACTACAGTTATCCACTACACTGTTGTCATTTTTTAATGGCTGTTTAGAATATTTAGCCCCATTATGGACCATGTGTGTTAAAATGAAATGTGTGGTGAACGAAGTTGACACAGTAAAGGTTAATCAGACTGCGGCTTTATTTAAGCTAATTAGCTTGATCCATGTCAACTACTGAATTAAACTCACATCAGGAGATCTCAAAAGCAGTGATGCTTTTGTTAAGTGGGCCAGTCCCAGGGGTGGTCTTTTTCCCCATATGCAAAACAGTAGGGGCGAGGCACAGGCACACTTTTGGGAGGGTGCATTCTGAATGGAGGGCTGAAATGCATCCCAGACTGAATTAGGTTGATATGTTTTAAATCTGGTTTAAATGCATTTACACCTGTATTTGTATTTGGATAAGTCAAATCCAGATTTAATACTGATACACAAAGTACCTAAAACATACTGGCACATACTGTCTACAGTATATACAGTATGTACCACCTCTCAATGTGGTCTGATCAATGTGCCTTGGGTGTGTTTACACCTGGCTTTTCATGCAGTCTGATAATGGACTGATGTGCAATGTCAATGTAAGATGTAAACAGCCTCACTGTGTGTGTATATTTGTTTATGGTTGTGTACAGTATATGTGTGGCCCCTTGTTTATAATCTGCATATCTTTGAAAAAAAACAGAAGAAATTAAAAGGATAGTTCTAATAACTGGAGCTGTACCGATCTGTCAGTCAACAGCAGCCTCAGGAGGAGTGCGCTGTTTCCATTTCTTTTCTTTTTTTTCCTTTTTTTTTTTTCTTTCTTTTTTGTTTGAAGATAACGGACTGATGAAAGAATATCACTTCCTCACTCCCTCCAGGGAAAGAAAGGGATCAAAAATTTTTTCATCAGAAAAAAATGTCACTGGCCCCAAAGCTTTCGTGCTCACATCTAGTGCTGGATATGTACAATATTTTCCAAAGATGTGACATCCTAATATACTTCCAGGAAGCAAAACAATATCTTTTAATGTTATACAAAGTCATGTGTTTTGACAAATGAAACGATCTACAGACAGTACAGTTATTTTAGTACATTTATTCACACAAAAATGTGTTTTTTCATCAATCTAGTGATCAAATGAATGATTTTACTATGATAAATTAAATATTTAATTTTGGTCATATGCTTTGATCAGATTTTGTCAGATGCATGCTCAGATAGACTCAGAGAACATATGGACTAAAGGAAATGTTCATGAATTTGCTAAAACTACAAAATCCAGCTCCTTTGGCTCCACATGGTGCTCCTAGTGCAATTTGCAAGAATCCAATTCATCTGAATCAAAACAAGAAGTCGGAGCCAGGAAGAGCATCTGACGAAGTGTCAGTCATGCTTCAAGCAGCCCCCCTCCACCCCCACCCCCCCCTTTTGCACGCTCTCATTTTAAACCTATTCCAAACCGATGCAGAACATTTCTGCTGGACCAGTTTAAAGTCACTGTAAAGCATGTTATATCCACCTGTGTGGGGTTTACATGTCACAGTATAAGCTCCTTGGCAGGGAGGGGCTATAAAAGCAGGGCTGGAGCACAGCAGAGAGGGAGTGGCCTGAGGTACTCCACTCTCTTCTTAGGGTTGCCGACTGCAGCTTTTAAGGATTAACAAGTAATGAAATGGAACAAAGGTTTTAGTTCTGACAATACTATAACGTTAACATGATCAGAGACTGTAACTTTACTAAAACTGCATCCATTAATCTGTCTTATTACTTTTAGGGAAAGGGGTCAGAAAAGATAAGCATTGGTTAGAACATCCTCTGTCATTTCTCCATTATTGTAAAGATGCTGGTTTTCTTCTTCTGTTGGCTTGAAAATGCAGTGAAAAGTCAGACGTTCTACAGCACAAAAAGGACTATTATACCCCATATATGTACTTTTTCCATCTGTGAGGCAGTATACCGCACTGTAATTTCCTTAATAGTTGTGCAAGCTTTTAAAATTTACGATTGTTTCTGAATGTATGTCTTGGCACTCTGCCTGTACATATCTGGCCCAATGTGCCAGCAACATCTCCTTAAATTTAGATTTATATCTTTTGATTTTGACATAAGTCACATAGCAAAGACCAGAAGTTCTCATGATAAAACTTCATAAAACTGGGCAGCCTTGTTGCTGGATCTGGCTCCACTATCCTGCTCAGTATGATTGTTAGATATCTAGATAACATAGCTGAAATGTAACGGGCACTTTAGAGTATTGAAATGTACCACAACCTTTCCTGAGACTTTAAATTTAAATAGAAGTAAACAACTTCAACACAAAATTAAGAAAAAATGAATCTAAAGTGAAAAATAGTGAAAAAAATATATAAGAGAAAAAAATGTATCACACATTATGTAAACGATAGTGGGCAGTGGTGGCCAAGGGGTTAAGACCAAGCCACTTGCCCTTTGAACCTTGCCCTTGTGAACGGAAAATCACAAGTTCG
>JBBPDA010130108.1:0-23555 GCA_037974385.1 Arnoldichthys spilopterus | reverse complement strand
TCACTCACTCACTCACTCACTCACTCACTCACTCACTCACTCACTCACTCACTCACTCACTCACTCACTCACTCAACTCACTCAACTCACTCAACTCACTCACTCACTCAACTCATTCAACTCAACTCATTCAACTCAACTCATTCAACCCAACTCATTCAACCCAACTCCTCACTCAACTCAACTCCTCACTCAACTCAACTCCTCACTCAACTCACGTGCCTCACCTACGCATCCCACCTCCCTCACTCAAGTACGCACCTCTGCCACTCACTCACTCACCTCACTCACGTGCCTCACCAACGCATCCCACCTCCCTCACTCAAGTACGCACCTCTGCCACTCACTCACTCACCTCACTCACGTGCCTCACCTACGCATCCCACCTCTGCCACTCCACTCAATCACCTTACCTCACCATCCCACCTCCCTCACTCACGCACGCACCTCTGCCACTCACTCACTCAACTCCTCACTCCACTCAACTCCTCACTCCACTCCTCACTCAACTCAACTCCTCACTCAACTCAACTCCTCACTCAACTCAACTCCTCACTCAACTCAACTCCTCACTCAACTCAACTCCTCATTCAACTCACTCACCTCACTCACTCAACTCACCTCACTCAACTCACCTACGCATCCCACCTCCTTCACTCACGCACGCACCATTGCCACTCAACTCACTCACCTCACTCACTCACTCACGCACATGCCTCACCTACGCATCCCACCTCCCTCACTCACGCACGCACCTCTGCCACTCACTCAACTTACTCACTCAATTTACTCACTCACTCACCCACGTGCCTCACCTACGTATCTCACCTCCCTCACTCACGCACGCACCTCTGCCACTCACTCATTCACTCACCCACCTACCTCACTCAACTCACCTCACCTTATTCATTCACTGACCTCACCCAGTCACGCACGTGCCTCACCTACGCATCCCACCTCCTTCACTCACACACTAACCTCTGCCACTCAACTCACTCACTCCTTCACTCAACTCACTCACCTCACTCACTCAACTCTCACACTCACCTCACCCGGTCACGCACGTGCCTCAGCTACGCATCCCACCTCCCTCACTTACGCACTGACCTCTGCCACTCACTCGCTCGCTCAACTCACTCGCTCGCTCAACTCAACTCAACTCAACTCAACTCAACTCAACTCAATCACCTCACCCGGTCACGCACGTGCCTCACCTACGTATCCCACCTCCCTCACTCACACACGCACCTCTGCCACTCACTCACCTCACTCACTCAACTCACCTCACCTTACTCATTCACTCACCTCACCCGGTCACGCACATGTCTCACCTACGCATCCCACCTCCTTCACTCACTCACATACTCACTCAACTCACTCCTTCACTCAACTAACTCACTCCTTCACTCAACTCACTCACTTCCCCTCACTCAACTCTCACACTCACCTCACCCGGTCACGCACATGCCTCACCTACGCATCCCCCCTCCCTCACTTACGCACGGACCTCTGCCACTCGCTCAACTAACTTACTCAACCCACTTACCCAAACAAATCACTTAATCACTCGCTCAACTCACTCAATTTACTCATTCACTCACCTCACCCGGTCACACACATGCCTCACCTACGCATCCCACCTCCTTCACTCATGCACCGACCTCTGCCACTCATTCAACTCACTCCTTCACTCACCTCACCTCAACTCACGTGCCTCACCTACACATCCCACCTCCCTCACTAACGCACACACCTCTGCCACTCACTCGCTCACTCCACCCACCCACCCACCCACTCACTCACTCACACACTCCACTCCACCCGGTCACACACGTGCCTCACCTACGCATCCCTCCTCCCTCACTGACGCACGCACCTCTGCCACTCACTCGCTCACTCCACCCGCTCACTCCACTCACTCCACCCGGTCACACACGTGCCTCACCTACGCATCCCACCTCCCTCACTCACTCACGCATGCACCTCTGCCACTCACTCAACTCACGTGCCTCACCTACGCATCCCACTTCCCTCACTTACTAACGCATGCACCTCTGCCACTCACTTACTCACTCACTCAACTCACTCACTCAACTAACTCACTCACTCAACTCACTCGCACGTACGCATCCCACCTCATTCACTCACGCACCGACCTCTGCCACTCATTTAACTCACTCCTTCATTCAACTCACTCACTCACTCACTCATTCAACTCACTCACTCACTCATTCCACTCACTCACTCACTCATTCACCTCACCTGGTCACGCACGTGCCTCACCTATGCATCCCACCTCCCTCACTCACTCACGCACCTCTGCCACTCACTCAACTCACTCACCAAAAGTTACACCCATGTCTACAGCTTCAGACAAGCAGCAGCTTGTTTATGGTTTGTTTGTGCATCAGTTATTACTGACAGAAACTGATGATGAGAAAGTCCTAATTTTTTTTTATTGAAGCATGCTTTTTTTACCACTGGTTAGTAAACTACAGAGCATTAGAGAAGGAATAGGGCTCAGTTTGGGTTACAGCTTAAATTTTATTTCACATAGGAATTCATGTCTGTTGTATGCAGTCACGGAGAGAAAGACACCTATAGTTACCATGCACAACCAGCAGCCAGGACAAACAACACCATCAACCACATACTTACACACCAAACGTAAGACTAACACACAATGACAGAACAAAATACATTCATATCAACATGTTGCATGCATTACAACAACAAAAGTTGTGAATGTAAACTGGAATAGTATTTTTAGAATGATTACATTCTAAAGAGTTTAGTAGCGTAATGCTAGCTAGCAATGGGGAAAGGAAGGTTTTTTCTCTTGGTAAATTGACTTGCCTTCTCAGGTTTGACTCTGTGTAACTAGCTAACTGTAGACATTAGGTTGAGGTTGTGTGAGTAGAAACCATTGCTTAGGCTCGGTCATTATGGTAATAACAGTCCTAGAGCTAATTTCAACCTAGCTAAAGCACTAACTAAATCAGTCTTCTTGGATTTCTTGGGGTCACTGTAGCCTATGTGTACACAGCTGCCCCTTGTCCCCTACAACCAGATCACCCATCATTGGGCCCTCCTTATGCTGAGATAACTAACCCAGACAAGTTCAGTTCAGATATTTTATGCTAGATATGTTGCTCCAAGCTGATCAATTTTAGCTGATGCGGCCTCTTTAAACAGAGACTCAGTTAAAGACTTCTGTCCTCTTCTTACCTATTACATACCTATTTACTCTGCATTAAATATAAAAAATAAACACATACCATATGGCTGATGCTTTTATTCAAAGCGAATTCCAAGCTACAGGAACAATCAAGCATTTAGGTCAACACTGAAGTAAGTGCTACAAGGAAAAAGTGAAAGTGAAACGAAATGTGACCTCTGCATTAACCCATCACACGTGCACATGTGGAGTGGCTTGGCAGCTATTAACAGCGCCGGGGGAGCAGTGTAGTGGGATGGTACCTTGCTCAAGGGTACAGTAGTGCCTGGGCCGGGACTTGAACCACTAGGCCACCACTGCCCAACACCTTTCTCATAGTCATAAAATACAGACGGCAGGTGCTACGATAAAATTATATGTGGAAAAGTACTGTCTGGAAAACATTCTCTAGGCAGTTATCATACATGACCAATAGGTTTAGATGCTGAGGTGGGTGTGGAACAGTTGAGTCTTAAGGCGCTTCTAGAATATGGAGAGAGACTCTGTAGCTGGGCAGCTCGTTTCACTAATGAGTCTAGTGTGGTGTTTGATTCCATGTGGGGATGGAATCTACAAGCGCTGTTTTTGCTTGATCTATCAATAACTCAGCATTTCTATTTTACAATGTATTTTTGTTTTAAAAAGTATAATGCCTTAATTAGTGATAAGATAGACACAGTATTTGGAAACTGCTACTTCCACTGTTTGCTCTTTCAGCCTACCAAGAGATATACCAGAAACTGCTGAAAAGAAGAAAAGAAAACATCTGGAACATCAAAATGGTTAGGGCACTTAAGGACAAACAATTTCCTATAAGCATACGAAACTAAACGCAAACCCTTGGTTTGTCCAAACCAAAATCAACAAACCAGGAGGAATATAACACTTTGCTAAGGGAAAGCATAACAATGTCAATTTCAACACACAGATTCACGACCCTTGCTAAACTGAGCTGTTACTAAGACTGAATAATCAGAAAAAATGACACTACATGAAGGCCTAAATATACAATCCAAATATACAAAACAGTTCTCTTAGAACCTTGTTTCCACCCTGAGGTCATGATGAATCATTAGCTATGTAGCATGACAACTACGAACCTGCTCTTTGAGTCACCACAGACTGGGAGTCTTCCACTGCGCACCAGCGTCCAACAGCGTTCACACTGAAATTTACTGGGTCATAGCAAAAAAAAAAATTCTCGGGAAAAGGTCACAGCAACAATGTTGGGTCTTTGGGGGTTGCATGCCTGCCATTAGGGGTTGGGCTATTTTCTGCAAGTGGCCTGCTTTCAGCACACTGCATAGCAGCAGTCTTTAAAGAAGCAACAGCCTAGTTCACATCTAACAGGGACTTCCTTATGACTTCACTTTTCGTCCCACTCAGCAAACATCATATAATCAACTCTGGGTTGTTCACATCAGCTGACCCTATAATTATGGAAAATGGATAAGAATTGTTCAATTGATCAAAATCAAAACAGGAAGAGAAAACAACTGCCACCGTAGAAATTGATTCTTGTGAGGATACTAGGTTAGGAGTAAAATAAGAGAGAGGGAGACAAAGAAAGAGCAACAGAGAGTGAGAGAGACATTGTGTTTGCAGGTCACATTCCTTGAGTCAGCAGTAAGCGATCAAAGTTCAGTTAGCCTGACACTAGAATGAGTTCACCTAGACCGCACAGTTGCAAGAGGGAAAATTACCCTGTACGCTTGGGTGTGTATGTCAAGGTTAAAGAGGGATCTACAGCAGCCAATGCTTCGTTGTGTAGTAGTTTTGGTTAAATACCATTATATACACTGCTCTGCATATACAGTACTGAATATGGCTTTATGTCACAGTTATTACACTTCACAAAGCACTAAAGCTATACCAGGAAATGCAGGGCTAGGTCCACACTAGCCAACAGAAGCAGGGAGTATCCTTCAAAGGGGGAAATAACTACACAGAATACAACTACCACCATGTGACATGTGGACCAATCACAGTCAATGAAAACTCTTAGAACAAACAACAATGTGATAAAGTGTTCTGCTTAGCAGCTGGTAAATAATACACTGCACAAACTCAAGCCACTGCACTGTTTTGGCCAAAAAAAGGCCTTCGTTTGATATATACCCATCACCCATAACCTTAACACCACTAAAGTGAATAGCATTGACTATCTAGTCATTTCATCACAGTGGCACCTGTCTGGGGGAAGGGATATATTAGGCAGAATGTGAATAGTCAGTTTTTGAAACTGATATGATGTAAGCAGGAAAAATGGGAGAGCATAAGAATCTGAGCCATTTTGACAAGGGTCAAGCCAGATGTGAGCCAGAGCATCTACAAAACAGCAGGTCTTGTGGAGTGTTCCAGGTGGCAGTAATTAGTACCTGCCAAAAATAATACAAGAAAAGAAGACTGGTGAATTGGCAACAGGGTCATGGGCACCCAAGGCTTACTGGAAAAGTAATAAAATGCTATAAAAACAAGAATCTTTCCTCTTGAGAGATGTGTTAAACTTTACAGTACAAAGAAAAGATTTCCAATGTTTTCACTGGCCAATGGAAATGTATTTTGTACACACACACACACACACACACACACACACACACACACATTTCGATTAATGCTTGCAATGCATTTTAAAAAATGCTGGGATTTACCACTGTGGTACTTCACCTTTTCTTTTAATGGCACTTATTAATTGTTTGGGAACTACTAATACAAACTGTTGCAGTTTTGCTAGTGGGAATTTTGCCCATTCTTGCTTGATACAACATTTCAGCTGTTCAACACTTCATGATAACTGTTGTTCCCTTCATGATGCACCAAATATTCTCCAAAGAAGAGTCAAGACATGTCTGTGTTTATGAAGCCACGCTGTTGTAACAACTGCAGAATTAAACCATTGTCTTGCTGAAATAACCATGGACTTTCTAGGACAAGATGTCATCTTAATGGCAGTATATGCCTCCAAAATAAACCTCCTTGTCAATGGGAGCTTCACCAATTTACAAGTCACTCATGCTTTGGGCAGTGATGCACTCCTACCCCATGAGATGTGCTGGCTTTTGGACTGGTTGGCTAAATTCATTTTCAAATTAATTGTGTAATCATACACACACTTTATAACAAATATTTAATTTTAATTCATATACATAAAATTTGTATTTAAATAATGATGTATACAAAAGTAATTGAGCACTAATGGTACACTGCTGAAAAAAATTACATACCCTGCATACAGCAATAACCAAGTTGATTATTTGAAAATGCTGATCAGTTAACAGAAATGCAGAAATATAGGAAATTGTAAAGGATTCACAAATTTTTCCACACCACTATATGAGTGATTTTGGAATCACTGATGGAATAATGAATTCTGAATTTTACCAGCAAAATGTAAAGGAAAATGTTGGGACACCCAACTGAACTGAAGATAAATGACCCATGCAGCAAAACAATGACCCTAATCACACAAGTAATTCTTCCAACGAATAGAAAATACAACAATTGTAAAACTTTTAGCCACCACTGTATGTTCTTACCAAAGGTTTATATGGAGAGCATACGAACAGCACAATGAGGTGTTGCTAGCAACAGTAGGCTAGGACACACACACATGCCCACACAGCCACAGCCACTAGTAAGATGCTGCACAGGAAAGCTAGATGAAAACTTAAAGTAATTTGAGGCAAGGTGGTGAACCCGCGGGGTCTGTGAAAAACAAACAGGTCAGACACATGCTCAAACCTCACTGAAATTAGCAGGTTCGCAAGGGCCTGCATATAAACACAGTTCTGTTGGCTCTTTCTGTCTGTAATACATCCAGACAAGACCTGAATTTTATTCCTGGCTCTGTTCATTAAAAAGGCTTAAACGATTAAAATACATGTTTTAAACCTCTGGCTTGGCACAGCACACTTAAAACTGAATGTTCACTTTTAAGTAAACTGTATCTCTATGGAGTTTAGTAAAGCATTAATAAAGTGCTTGCTTAAGATGTGTGCATGTGGTGTGATTGTGAACACAAACAGAAGCTGTTCCAGCACACAGATGGCTTAAAACTGCTTCAAAAATTTCTGCTTATAAAGTTGATTTTGGGAGTATGAATCTGTGCACTTGTTCAGAAATTGCACAGAGTATTCAAAGCCTGCAAAAAGTTCTACAATACGGTGTAAGGGACCTTTGGTGTAAGGTTAAGAGAACAGAGCAAAATCTTCAAAACAAGCTTTGTCAGATGTGTAAGACATCTGACAATGTCTTAGCACAGCATAGCAATACTCAGGAACCTTTTATTCATGCAAACCATCAAAACATCAAATAATTGTGAGGTGTCTGAAAAACACTGCTACTGAATTTTATTAGCACTGCAAAGCACTACCATGATCTCAGAGATCATGGGGTTGACTGGTTTCCCTTTAGGCGCTCTCATGAGCTGTCAAGTGCAAGACCAACTATAACAGGGGGGGGGGGGTGTCCATCTATCCTCTTGTATTACACTGTACTGACTGAGAGCAACTCATGTTGTGGCTTGACCTGCTCACAGGGAGATGAAACTTTCTTGCAAAACTGGCTTGGAAATTGAGGTCTATATAAACAGGACTAAAATGCAGAAACCTCCTTAAGGACAAGAGCACGGAGACCCATCACAATAAAAAATAAGTGTAAACCTACAAATCAGAAAAGGTTAGGACGGTATGGAAAACGAAAATAAAAAAAGAAAGAATTGATTTATAAATTTACTTTGACTTGTATTTCATTGCATTCAATATGAACACAAAATATTTCATGTTTTCTGGTCAACTTAATTTCATTTGTAAACATACATCATTTCCAGTCATTCAAACCTGCAACACATTCCAAAAAAAATTGGGACAGGAGCAATTTAGGGCTAGTAATGAGGTAAATTGGTTAAATAATGAGGTGATTTGAAACAGGTGATGTTAACAGATGATTGTAATTATGATTTGGTACAAAAACAGCATCCAAGAAAGATCTAGTCTTTTAGGAGCAAAGATGGGCAGAGGATCACCAGTTTGCTAACAAATACGTGAGAAAATTGTTTAACTGTTTAAAAATGAGATAGGAAGATAATGTGATAATTCACCTTTAACAGTGCATAACATAATTAAAAGATTCAAGGAATCTGGAAGAATTTCAGTGTGTCTGAACAACCGTGATCTCCAAACCCTCGGGCAGCACTGCATCAAGAATCATCATTCATCTATAAGTGATATCACCACATGGGCTCAGGACGACTTTGGCAAACCTTTGTCAAGTTCCACAATACGTAGTTACATCCACTAATGCCAGTTAAAACTACTGTGCCAAAAGGAAGCCCTATGTTAACAGTGTCCAGAAGTGCTGTCGACTTCTCTGGGCTTGGAGGCATCTGGGTGGACCATCACACAGTGGAAACGTGTACTGTGGTCAGATGAATCAGTATTTCAGGTATTTTTGGGGAGAAATGGACGCTATGCGCTCCGGACCAAAGAAGAAAAGGATCAGATAATTGGATCAAGTCCAAAAGCCAAAAATGCGACAATAAAGACCCTGAACTGTTCAAACTTGTTTGCAGTAAGAATGGGACAAAATTACACCTGAAACACTTCATCACTTGGTTTCTTCAGCCCCTAAACGTCTTTTAAGTGTTGTGGAAAGGAATGACAACATTACAGAGTGGTAAATGCTTTACCATCCCAACTTTTTTTGGATTGTGTTGCAGGTCTGAATGACAGAAAAAGATTTATATTTACAAATGAAATGAAGTTGACCAAACAAAACATGAAATATTTTGTGTTCATATTGTTGGCAATGAAATACAAGTCACAGTAAATTTAGAAATTAATACTTTCTTTTTTTATTTGCGTTTTCCATACCTTCTCAACTTTTTCTGATTTGGGGTTGTAAAACACCACCAGTCAGTCACATTCATAGGCATAAGACAACCAGATTCCCAAACCCAGATTAAGCATAAACTTGCATAATATATGTCAAAACAATATTTTTTTCATTTCATCATTTACTTAATGATGCACAATCATCCAAGCACACATTTATTAACATTTATTAAGGGTCAGGCTGTCCAGACCCAAAGCCTAGAAAACATTCCAATGGTAATTCTCCAATGACTCTAAAATTTAGTCTATGATTAGGTTTAATGATTAGGTTTAATAAACATGTCTGAGAAACTGGAACATTTGTTTCCCAGAACCAGATTAGGTCTAAGCCTAAAAGTAATTTAAAATGTTGATTCACCACTATTGCTGCAATTTAGTAACAAAATAAAACATTATGCTTAAGAAACTTAAATCCGTTACAGTGATGTTTACACACACAATCAGACCAGACCACCTTCTTTTATTGCTCCATGATCCATAGTTGTAATGCTCACATGCCTATAGTAGATGATTTCAGCAGTGAACAGAGGTCAGAATGAACTCTGATTACTCATGGCTTCTCAGCCCCATATGCAGCAAGCTGTGGTGCTGTGTGTTCTGGCCCCTTTCTAGAACAGGATGCAAGACCTTTTTCAGCATTTTGTGTGGGATTGTTCATTTACAAAACTGCATCAATGAGCCTTGGGTGCCCATAAATAGATCTGAATCACTGCATACAGCTCTTTCACAAGACCTGTTGTTTTGGAAATGCTCTGACCCAGTTGTCTTGCCATCATAAATGTGACGTCAACGTCACTCAAATCCTTACGTTCCGGTTTCCCTTCTTCCAACCCATCAACTTCAAGAGCCGACGAGTCACCTGCTGCCTAATATATCCTTGACATGTGCCACTGTAACGAGATAATCAGTGTTTTTCACTTCACCTGATAGTAGTTTGAACGTGGATTGGTGCGGACGCGGTTACGCTGTTGCGCAAGCTCTGACACCAAACCAAATAAAGCCAGATATGACCGAGCCGATGCATAAACATGACTGACTTTTAATTTTAAAAATAAGACTCTTCTAAATTGGAGAAGCGGAGTGAAACGGTTTAAAGGAGGATCTGTGAGGATGCACATTTCGAACTAAAACACTTGCCAAGAACGGCGAGTCTTTAAAGCTAACCAGCTTTAGCCACTCCGAGTAAACACGGCCAGGTAAAGAGGATTTCATTATTTAACATATCTGTATAAATAAACATTTAAATAAACCTCTCCATTAGAGTGAACGGGAATCTAGAGCTGCTTAAATCACTAGCTTCAGACAAACAGCGTAAATAGCGACAGTACGCGACTTAGCTTCTAGCCGGTTAAAGTAGCTAGTTAGCCGAAGCTCCTTTGGTTTGTGTAGCCGGTGAAGAAAATGACCTTACCGTTACACCCCGCTACACCACATCTGTCTGCTTCATGCCCGTCGAGGAGCCAGTGGGGCTCCTTAGCCACACACTCCCCGCTTCCCGAAAGTGAAAGGGAGGGAGTCTACAGTGCCAGTCCGCGAATATTTCCCCTAGTGACATTAATCACGACCACAATCCGACGGAGCTGACCCACCACTGTTGGCAAGCAAGAAACCTGGCCCTGACCTTAACAACGGGGCTTAAGTTGGCGTTGTGTCCGCCAGCTCCTTGCTCCAGTTTTCCGTTCCATCTTAAACGGTGCAGCAGTTATGTTCAGGCGCCCGTGGGTCAAACGTCCCGTCAACGCGCTCGTTAAACGTTAGTTTTCCCCCAGAATTGCCAGAGAACAAGCTTCGTCTTATGACGACGCTCACCTTGTCGAGTAGCGGCCGCCAGCCAACTTGCTTTAATGTTTTGTCCTCGGTGTTCCCCTGGCCAAGCCTGTGCTGGATGGATGGAGGTGCAGTGATGTCCCAGGAATAATAAGCGCTAAAGCGGGCGGACGGACAGGCAGCCGTGCAGCCAAACTGGGTCAAGCGCCTCAGTGTCAGTCCAGCTCCAGGTCACAGGAGGGAAGACACACACATCCACAGACGACTGGGTAAGCTCCGGTACAACCCAAGGAGTGCTTGCCTCTTCTGTCTTTCTGCAGTGGCCAGGCTGTCCTCCACCATCAAATCTGGGGTGCCTCACTCTCCCGTTTCGCAGCCATCTTCTCACAGGCGTACACACACCCACACGCAGGGGACGTGCTGACGTCTTGGAGCGCGAAGCTCAGGACACACTGAGCCGCAGGACACACACTGACCCCTAGTGGAGGAAAACACAAACAGCACTTTATCCACAGACAGGCTTCTTAAAGTGCACCTCCACTTAAATCAAACGTTCGGTATTATACGTAGTAGATGCCTGAAGCGTTTAGTTCCTGTAAAAGCTACAGTACAGGAAGCCAGTACACAGAATGAGTATGATTAAGGCTTTGGCCTGAAATATTTATTTTAAAAGCCACGTGAACATTATTTTGGAGATGTGAACATTACCTTTGGGATATTTTTCTTCTTTGAGAAATGTACCATCTATCCCTCCCATTTTGTTATGTAGCACTTATTGTAAATTGTAAATCTCTTTCTGGGTAGATCTGAGTACAAATGCAACCCACTGTGTACTCACATTTGCCACAGTGTTGGAGTTGAACCTGTGACCTGAAGAGCACCTCTTCAAATCCCAGACATGTACAAGAACCACTAGGGTACCCATTAGCAAGGTTCTGGCCCCAAGCACTGCTCCCTGGGTGCTGCCCACATCAGCTGCCCACTGCTTCTACACAAATGGGTTAAATGCAGAGGTCACATTTTGTTGTGGTGCTGGTGTGGCATGTTCACAATGACAAATTATTTGGAGTGGGATTTACAGTATTACCACCTGGAGCCAATCCCAGCTGACTATGGGCCAAAGGCAGGGTTCACCCCGGACAGAAGGCCAACCCATCACAGGGCAATACATAGACAGAAATTATGGTCAAGTCTGATGTAACACAATGGTAAACATGCCTCTTTCACAACGTTTTTGAGTGTGTTGCAGTCATAAAATTCTAAATTTGGTCAATAAAACTACTGGAAATATTTTTTTTGTGGACTTGTCAGTTAAATAAAGGGTCACGTGAATAAACATATCACAGACTTTTCATTTTATGTTTTTTGCAAAACATCCCAACATTTCTGTAAAATGGGGTTTGTATTAAGCCCATGCATAGTACAGGTGCTGAAGTACATAGTTATAGTACGTACATATAGTAATATTTTGTAGGTATTATTTAATACACATTATTAATATTTTTTTGTTTATATTTTGCTAATGTAAAAACTTGATGTATACCTGTCATGAGTAATGACTCGTTCAGATAGTAGGACACAAATGCAGGAATGTAGAAAATTTTAATATTTAATGACAAATCCAAATCTTCAGAAAAGGGTCAAGAGCCAGCAAACAAGAGTGTCGAGGGAGAAACAGAATCCAAGTCAGAGTCCAGGCAAAATGTCAAAAATCACCAGTAAACCGGAACATCAGAGAAAAGACAAACTCGTAGTCAAAATCAGGCCAAGGTCAAAATCCAGAAACAGGTATATAAAGGGTCAGGCAAAAATCACAATCCAAGATACAAAAACCAAGAATTTCCAAAACTAGTAAATACGCTCAGAGTCACAGAAAGACTGACGAAACCTCGCACAGTAGTGCGGGTTCCTACTCTATTTAAAGACCTGCCCTGATGTTCCCCAATGAGCCCCAGCTGGGAAGGGCATGGCCAGGCCTAGTATTCAGGGGAAGCTGACCGTTCACGGCCTCTAGAGGGAGTCCTAGCTCCTCTTACAATACCCAAGGATATTTATGTTGCAAAATATATGTACTTACACTTTCATGTAATATTTTTTTGTCAAAAATTAAAGCTTCAATGACCCCAATGTTCTGCTGCTGCAGTGGTGGCCTACTGGTTAGGACGCTGTCTTTGGGACCTGAAAGTCACAGGTTTGTGTTCCCGGCCTGGGCACTACTGAGTACTGTTCCCCGGGCACTGCCCGCTGCTCCATGTGTGCACGTGTGATGGGTTAAATGCAGAGGTCACATTTCATTGTGGTGCTTGAGTGTGTTCACAATGACAAATAGTCCCTTTCACTACTAATAATAAAAATCAAGCCAGCAGAGTGGGAAATTTAGCTGTAACACTTTAGCCTTAGAAAACATGCACTACTGTGTTCTTGTACTGCTAGAATAATAGGACTTCTTTCAAATATGAAGGCAGCAAACATTGTATAAATGTCAGATGTAGGATTGATAAGGCAGTGCTCTGATTACCTCTCATGAGGTTTGTACTGTCTTAATAGAGATATGTTGAGTCAGTGTAATGAAACAGCTTACCTGTGGAACCATCAGGGAGTTGATGCTATGACAACTAACAACACCTGTGCTGCTCAGATGAGCCTGCTTGTTTTTATAAAGTGGGGCTTATGAGGCCAAACAACGAGTATGTTGAGTCTCCAGCTAAGAGGAAATACACACATTCTACACTGATTGCTTTACATAAAGGAGTATGAGCACGTGTGAGAATGTTTTAAACATTTATATTAATTCTAGGATTCTGCTCAGTAACATTGACTAGTATTGGCACACTACTGCAAACTACAATGAATCACTGGACTAAACTTTATAACTGGCAACGGATGCACAAGGATGGAGTACGAGAAGAGAAAGCAGAAGGTCAGGTAGAAGAGAAGAAGAAAGACGAGAAGGCAAAATTGAAGTGAGTGTTTCTCAAGTAGAATTTCACTTTTAAAAAGGAGTGACCAGCAAGGTCAATGCATCTATTCTTCAATTTTATAACTTAGGAATGGCTAAAGAATAGGAAAGGCCCACTGGTTTGTATTGATGTTACATGTAATTAATGAGTAATAAGTCCTGTAAAAATTCCTGTATCTGTAGGAATTATTGCAAATCCCATTTCCGGAAAAATTGGAGTATTTTTTCTAAATGCAAAACAAACAAGAATTTGTTGTAAATTTGTGATCAGTGTGTTACATCATCCTGTCTCTAATAATACTAGGATACTATTTGTAGCAGATTTACAATTGGAAATTTGGCCCATTCTTGTCTGATACAAGACATCAGCTGGTAAATGGTCATCATTGTCTGATTTTTCATGCTCCATATATATTCAAAAGGAGATATATCTGGATTGACCAGGCACACACACTCTGGGTCTCTGACGCTGTGCTCTTTTAGCCTGGGCGGAATGTCCTTTGCCATTGTCCTGCATAAATTAGCATGGATGTCCCTGGAAGAAACGTTGCCTTGATGGCAACATATGTCTCTAAAATCCTAATACACACCTTAGTGTCACTGGGATCTTTACATATGCAACATTGGCACTAAGAACTCACAGGCATATTTTTCTTAAACAAGTGGACTCATATGACCACAGCACCTGACATCTTTCGTTTCATCTGAGATGATTTTAGCACCAGAGAATACGCTGGAATTTTTACATTGAGTTGATGTATGACAACTTACCAGTTGCAGTTCATGCAGTGATGGACTGTGTAAAGTGATAATGGTTTTCAGAAGTACTCCCAAGCCCAGGTAGGCAGTGGTGGCCTAGTGGTTAGGATGCTGCTTTTGGGACCTGAAGGACACAGGTTCGAGTCCCAACCCGGGCACTACTGAGGTGCCCTTGAGCAAGGTACTGTCCCGCTAAACTGCTCCCTGGGTGCTATTGATAGCTGCCCACTGCTCCACGTGTGGACGTGTGATGGGTTAAATGTAGAGTTCACATTTTGTTGCGGTGCTTTCACTATATTTGTCACAACACCAGGATGGTTTCTTTGGCAGTGCTGCCTGAGAGCTCAAAGATCACATGGATTCAGCTGTGGATTACAACCTTGCCCTTTACGCACTGAGATGTCTCTGAATTCTCTAAATCTTTCCACAATATTATGTACTGTAGATAACCTACATTTAAGTAAAACAGTTAACCGTTTTCTTTGTACTTATGTCAGTTAAATAAAGGTTCACATTTATTATATATCATGGATTTTAGTTTTTATTCCATTTTTGAAAATATCACAACTTTTCAGGAAAAGGGGGTTCGTATTTATGAATTACTGTTATTCTTTTTTTTTTAATGAGTAACAGGGCTGCATTATTGATTTGAGCATAAATAAAATGGAATTCATCAAATTTTTTCTTCTGTGAACATACTTTAAGAAGTTCAGTTCAACATCTTATGATAAATGAAATCATCTGTGAATAAACAAACTAAACAACAAATTGTGCTCTAAAAATTCTGAAAAATATTAAGTCATAAATAATTGTTCTCTGTACACGATGTGTTCTATTAACTTCGAACGTCAATAAAACTTATTCAACATTTTAGAATATTATTGTAAGGGTTAGCACCCGGACGGGCCTTCGCGGCCACGCTGTGTCGGGTCGGCCAGGGACGCCATGGTCACGGCAATCATGCTTATGTGTTTCACCTGGGCCAAAACCCCTATAACGCTGGTTGTCGGACCGGGCGGCGCGGAGTCCTTATATATCCCTGTTGGCTGGTGTGGCTGCTTGTTTTAGCCACACTGGACTCGCGCTAGTAATTTGGTAAAGGGTCTGGGTTTTAACTCAGGGTCTCCCTTTCCTCCCCCTTTCCCTGTTTGCCCCAGCAGAGAGGTCTGAGCAAGGCTCAAGTGGCCGTCTGCTGGGGAAACTTTTATTCCTCAACTCGAGTCCGCCTGTGGCTCCGTACGCAGCCGCAGGTTGGTAGAGGGCCTCTTTCCCTGGCCCTCTGAGGAGCGCACCGGCTGGCAACGCCACGGATTAGTTGCACTCCCTCTCGAGTTGAGGCCTCTAGAAAATAGCAGACGTGCTCGGACCAAATGCCTGGGGCCCGCGGGCCAGCGGGCTCCCTGACGACCAAGGGCCTGGGAGATCCGTGGCTGGCTTGTAGCGGGTTCCTGCATATGGCCGGGTCGGCTAGTTGGCTCGCACCTGCTTCCAGGGGTTCCTGTCTTTACCCTTAAACCCAGTAACCTTTTCTCTTACCGGCGTGACCCAGGGCAGCCCCTAGCTTAGCCCGTGTTACCATCTCGCGGGCTAAGCTAACCGCTACACGTTAGCTCCAACGTGGTCTGTTTAGACATTGGTGTAAACCCACCCATTTTCTGCCGACGCAATATTACACCTGTATTCAGCCAGGGCCAATTAACTTGTCTAGTCTCGCAAAGCGCCTCTCCCTTCCTCGCTGACGCGACCGGGGAGGCGGTGCCCCCTTTGCTCTCCTGCGATTGGGCTCTATAAATAAAAACTCCCGCGTCGGCCACGTGGCTGGCGCGTTACAATTATATAACTATATATATATATATATATATATATATATATATATAATTAAATGAATTCCAGTGTTTGACAATTATTGCATTATTGGCCCTAAATATTTGTTATTTGTATTTCATTTATTTATTTTTTAAAGTTGTTAATTGTATATGTATGTATAAACCTCAACAGCATCATCAGCACTCTCTCACTCTCTCTTTCTCTCTCCCTCCCCCTCTCTCATTTTCAGCTGGAGGGAGTGGGTTGTTGATCCCTCTGGAGAGTTTTACTATGGCTGGTTGCAAGTCATGATCTTTCCTGTCATCTACAACTGGGTTGCTATTATCCTCAGGTAGGAGGGAACAGATCATTTCTTCAAGATGATAATAGAGACACATCAGATCAGTCTGATTGTAACTAAATGCCCCCCCCCCCCCCATCTTAAACTAGATATTTCAAAAATTTGGAGGAAAACATCAGTTTTACATGCCTTTAATTAACAATAACTCTTCACTGTAAAGGGCCTGTTTTGATGAGGTCGAGTACACATATCTGGCAGTTTGGCTTACCTTAGACTACATCTCTGACCTGGTTTATGTGGTCGACATTTTCATCAAAGTCCATACTGGTAAGTGTAACAATCACAAAAGACAGAAGTTTTATCAAATTGTTGTAAGTTGTAAATGTAAGTTGCACCTGTTATAATGACTAAGAGGAATGTGTAGCACTCACTTCAGTGTTGTTGTCCTGTGCAACTAAAATGCTTGGAAGTTGCATTGGAAGTGTCAGCCAAATGAATAAATGAAAAAATGTTAATAATTTCACATCCATATCCATGTCTATCATTTTTTTTTTGTAGTGGTCTAGTCTAGTCATCTAGCCTATTACTTTGTAAATGACACTGACCATTCACATTATTAATATATTATTTATTTTAAATGCACAGTTCATTACTGTTTTTTTAATAACCATTTCTGTTATTTCAGCTGTAGTGGGCATAAAGTGTATGCCTATTATTACTATTGTTTTTATTATTAACACAATCATAACCTGATCACGTGGCCATGATCATGATATTTTTTTATTGTTCCTTTGTATTGACGCAGTGAGATGGTATAGAATGGGGATGATTTGCAGGATTTCTCTGTTTTTGCTCGACAGGGTTTCTGGAGCAGGGTATTCTGGTGAGGGATCAGTCCCGTTTGAAAAAACGCTACCTGCGCTCGTCTAATTTCCTGTGGGACATTGCCTCCCTGCTGCCCACTGACCTGCTCTACCTGCAACTGGGCGTCCATACGCCCCTGGTGAGGGTTAACCGTTTCCTGCGCTCAGCCCGCCTGTCAGAGGCTATAGACCGCATGGAGACTCGCACTGCCTATCCTAATGTCTTCCGCATCTCGAAGCTTATGATCCTAATTTTTATCCTCACCCACTGGAACGCATGCATCTACTTCTCGCTCTCCAAATACATTGGCTTTGGTGTTGATGCATGGGTGTACCCCAACATCTCGGAACCTGAATTTGCTTCCACAAGACGTCAGTACTTCTACTCTTTCTGGTTCTCCACGCTGATCCTCACCACAGTGGGGGACACCCCTTACCCTTGTCGTGAGGAAGAGTACCTTTTCATGATCGCCGACCTGCTGATCGCTGTGCTGGTGTTTGCCTCTGTTGTGGGAAGCGTGAGCAGCGTGATCATGAACTTGCAGAACCGGGACAACGTGTTTTTCCCCAATCATGAACTGGTGAAGGGCTACCTGCGTGGCCAGAGAATCAACAAAGAGCTCCAGAGCCGTGTTAACGGCTGGTACCAGCATCTACACATCAACAAGTGCGTCTTCTCACTCCTGCAGTAAATCTCACACAGCCATTATCAGTTTTAGTAGTTGCAGTTGTGTTGCTCATATCTTACTTGTTAACCTTGGGGACATATCCTTCTAGAGCAGATGAAAAATAAATAAAATAAAGCAAGATAAAGGTTCTTGCATGACTAGTCATAGTTTACGCATTTATACTAATAACTTTCTAATGCATTGAAGCATGTTAAAAAAGCAAAAGGAAAATTCATAAGAATAAAAAATACACCAGTTTTTAAAATTCTTAAATAAACCTTCTTCATTTAGTATGCGCTCATGGCTGATTAAGCCATCATCATATTGAAATATAATAGATAAAGCCAGAAATTATCATGTAAATGGAGGTGCTGCAATAAGTCAACTTAATCAAATTTAAATTAACTTTCTTTAGTTTTAGGAATTCACTTTCTTCATTTCTAAATTTTTCTAGAGATCATGTTCCAGGACTTTCCAAGAGCATATCCATTTCAATACTTAGCTGATATAACAGCTATTTACATTTGAATGATAACTTAAGTGGTATTTTAATCCTGCATATGCTACCACAACGTCCTCACAACATAATCATAAACATTAGAAAGTAAGTATTGTAATAACCCAGGTGATTATCATGTTCATGTTGCAGTTAGGTTGATGTGTGTGTGTGAGGAGTAGTAAAAAGTGGTTCGAGGCTATGCAGCAATAGAACCAGGCAAGTTGCACAACAACAACTTTGTTCAAAGGTGAAAGAAACAGCTGTGCTTAGAAAACAGGATGTATGTCAATGCTGAATTCATTATAACAAATGTTTTTCAACTATATTTAGTGACTAGTGTTTGTCTATCACTTAATCTGTCTTTACAGATGTATCAAGTATTAGATTAAAAGAATAGCTCGCTAGCTAGCTAACATTAGCTGAACATACCTTGAGTTAACTGAAGCCTTGTTTGACACATCTGTCTAACCAGTAAATATTGTCTGTTCTCTTCTTTTTTCTTTACTCCAGAAGTATATGCCCTTTCTTGCAACATTTCTTTTTTGCTGCTTTTCCATTGAAAAGTGGATTGTAACAAAATGTTACTCTGACTGACCAAAACGTTAAATCCATGGGCATGCTCATAAACATGACACCAACTGTAACAGGAATTTTTCATGTCAACCCTTTAAACATAAAATTGCATTTTTTAAAATGATTATAGCATTGACATACATCACCTAAAAACACTCTCTTGTGGGACATTTCAAGTCCTCTTGGGGGCCCTCTGGTGGCCATGGTGCTCTAAGCAAGTACTTATTCCCCTGATGGAAGGGTCTCACCCTTATATAACCCCTGGGAACTACTGCAGTGCACACTGTGCCAGCCTATTCACTGCTTTCAGATATTTGGTACAAAGAAAAGTTCTTGTAGGCTTCAATGTGCCAAACAACAGAGCAAAATGACATTAAGTAACACTTCTTATACAAAGATGGAATATTCTTCAACAATTGTTGTTCTTGTTATTATTATTGTCTTATTGGAAGACCTAATAAAAAAATTAACATCTACCTGGATTAGAAGAATATAACTTGCATATAACTTATATTTATTTTTATTTGATTTGTTATTTTTAAATGAGTTAAATGAGAAAAATGAAAGCATTTTAGTAAGGTAATTCAGTGTCACCTAACATTTCCAGAGTGTGATAAATGCTTTGTTTTGGAATATATCAAATCTAAGCATCTGTCCAATGCAGATTTTTCTTCAAGCAAAAATCTGCAAATACTTATATTTTGCATCCCACTCAAAAATATGTCAAAATTCTATATCTTGTAATCTTTAATTACCCAAGGACTGTTGTTGGACTCTTTTATCTTCTGGTTACACAAGTCCACTATTAACACAATTTAATATATAGTTTAATTGCCTTTTAATCTATGGTAACCTACTGTTTGTGTGTGTCGTACTGTGGTGCTGGTATGCATTGGTAAGCACTGATCTCTTCTCTGCAACAGAAAGATAACAAGGGAGAATGAAATTCTCCAGCAGCTCCCATTCACACTGCAGACATCCATTGCTGTGAGCGTGCACCTGCCAACCCTCTCCAAGGTTACCATCTTCCAGAACTGTGAAAGCAGCCTATTGGAGGAGCTGGTGCTCAAACTCACCCCACAGGTCAGAGAGCAGGGATCAAGAGATCAGAGGCTAATGTTGTGTGGTGTGTTACAATGTGTTGGCTCTCCTCTATGTAGGTCTACAGCCCTGGAGAGTATGTTTGTAGGAAAGGGGATGTGGGCCATGAAATGTACATCATTAAAGAGGGAAAGCTTGCTGTGGTGGCAGATGATGGGGTCACTCAGTACGCTGTGTTGGGTGATGGGAACTTTTTTGGAGAGATCAGCATCCTAAACATCAAAGGTAAGAACAGCCAATACATAATTAAAATTTTAACCATAGTTACAACTGTTAATGAAGCTTCTGTGAAGTAGTTTACTCACTCAGTGGTGGTGCATTATATCTACTTCTTAGGTGTATTTTGGAAAATGTTTTTGTTAGCTGGTGAATGCAGAAAGAAATCAAGTATCTAACATTACCGCTAGGAAAGGGGAAACAATATTGCAATCATATAACTGTGTTTTTACTGAGATGAGGAGGAGAGCATTTTGTGCCAAATAACATTAAACTTGTGCTATGGCTAGTTGGTTATATTTATGAATGTATAGATCAGTAATAGGCTTGCAGTCAGGACTGGTTGAGCAATTCAGGGATTCCTAGTGGTTGGTCCATGTACTATTAACTCATGAATTCAGTCAAACCAATGAGAATGAGGGTTGTAATGCTGCCCTACACAATGACAAGGACCTTCACCAGAATTAGGCTGAAATCCTGCGTCATTTCTGCAAACTAAAGAATCGGTTGCCAGTAACAGTTAGCTTGGTTGTTACAGCTGAGGTTAAACTACATGTGTTCTGTCCCAGTTACAACTAAGATTCACAATCATGCTGAGGATGTGCTGGTCAGTCTTAAAGAGCACTTATATATCATGGATAACACAGAAAATTATGGAATGTACTAAACAGATTTTTTTCAGCTGACCACTGAATGTAACAGTGTATGCTGAAAATAAATCTGTATAGGGTGAATATGATGCCTGTTCAAATTTAAAACAAAAATAAATTTAAAAGGTTTGATATGTGTTCATCGTGTCATGTCTGTGTTTTTTTCCCCCATGTGCTCTATGTCCACATATCTTGTGTTTGTTTTAGTCCTAGCCCCGCCTATGTCTCCGCCTTATGCACCTGATCCTTATTTCATGCCCCTCTCATGTTCAGATGTCCTTCATGTGTTCCTTTATAGTCTCTTGTGTTTGTATCTGCCTTGGTCTGTTCTCTGTTGTTTTCCTGTTGTCTCTTTGTAGTTATCGCCTGTTGTTTTCCTGTTGTCCCTCTGTGGTTATCACCTGTTTTTTTCCTGTTTTCTCTCTGCCGTTTCCCTATTGTTATCACCTGTGGTAATTCCTGCTGTTGTTAGCACTGTGCATTTCTTTTTGTCATATTCGTTTTTTATGTCCTAGTCTGTGTTTGGTCATAGTGTTAGTTTGTTTATGTAAATAAATCATTGTTTAAAACTGTAAAGCTTGCACTTACTTCCTACAACCCTAAATCCAAACGTGACAAGGTTAAACGTTTGTGAGCGTATAATTTAATAAAGAAATGTATTGCGAAACTAAAAAAAAATTTGGATAATTTTTTTATTAAATTCAGATCGCTGCTGCACTCACTTTTCTCTGAAAATGTATTACAAACACTGCAAAGTGAGTACTGCTGTGACGAATATGGAAGCTTGGACACAAGTGCAAGTGAAGGTTTATTGAAACAATAAACAAGGGCAGTCCAAAAGCAGTGTAGGTAACGCGCAAAAGGTCGAAAACGGGCAAACGGGTATATACAGAAAATCTAAGTCGAAAAACCAGAGTCCCGAAACACGATCGAAAAACCAGAAAGAACAATAACCAGAATAATGCTCAGAATCGGCAAAAACACACGAGACTTCGCATCTTCCCTGTGTTCCGGAAGTTCTTAAATAGGACTTGAGCCCATTTGAACTGCTGATCATGACAAAAGGTTCTCAGGAATTCCTGACCATTAGACTGAGGATGGTAACCCGACGTAAGGCTAACCCTCACCCCCAAGTGCTGCATAAATGCCCTCCAAACTTGAGATGTAAACTGAGGCCCCCTGTCAGATACTATATCCTCCGATATTCCAAAATACCTGAATACTTGTTGAAACAAAGCCTCGGCCAGCTGAAATGCCGTGGGCAACTGCAGCATCTGGATAAAATGACAGGATTTGGAAAACCTATCTACTAGCACTAATATACAGGTGTTACCTTGACTCTCAGGAAGGTCAGTCACAAAATCTACTGCCAGGTGTGACCACGGTCTCTGCGGTATATCTAATGGCATCAATTTCCCCGTGGGGAGCTGTCGGGGGGTCTTCACTATGGCACATACACTGCAGGACTTTACAAATTGTTCAACCATCTCTCTTTGCCCTGTTAAAGAACAGTGACCACCTAGCCTGGCGAGGATTTAGTCTCTTTGCAGTTCTTAAATATTCCAAGTTTTTGTGGTCTGTGAGGACCAAGAAGGGGTGTGCGGCCCCCTCTAACCAGTGCCTCCACTCCTCCAGTGCCAGTTTGAGTGCCAGTAGTTCCTTGTCGCCCACATGATAGTTCCTCTCGGCTGTGGTCAGCTTTCTTGAAAAGTAAGCACATGGATGCAACTTACTTGGATGTCCTGACCTTTGAGAGAGGATAGCACCCATCCCGACATTCGAGGCATCAACCTCGACCACAAAGGGCTTCTCAGGGTCCGGGTGTGAGAGAATGGGTGCTGTGGTGAACCTCTCCTTCAAAGCGCCGAAGGCCTCCTCTGCCTCCACGTGCCGAACGTGCGCCTGCTTGTTCCTAGAAAAAATAAGTAAATCGTCAATGTAGGCGACCAGGAACTTCCCTAACATGTCATGAAATACTTTGTTTATAAATGACTGGAAAACGGCAGGAGCGAGTGAAATACCATACGGAACCACCAAGTATTCGTAGTGTCCGTACATGGTCGAAAAAGCCGTTTTCCATTCATCACCCTCTCTAACGCGAATCAGATAAAAGGCCGAACGCAAATCCAACTTGCTAAATATAGTCGCTCCCTGAACCTGCTCCAGAGCCGCAGGAACCAGTGGCAAGGGATAATGGAATGGTTTTAGGACAGCGTTCAAGCCCCTATAATCGATACATGGACGTAAACCTCCCTCCTTTTTCTGCACAAAGAAGAACCCCGCCG